>JAWDGP010004286.1:352500-367596 GCA_033675545.1 Elysia crispata | reverse complement strand
AGTCAATATTTGTGTTTATTTTCTTGTGTGTCGATATCGCTTTTTATATATTTTTTTTTTGTTTGTTTTCATTGCTTCTGTTGTCATGTATCAACTTTGAACTCTCATCGCCAATCTTCGGTCCTCAAGGAGATTTGCATAACCTTTTCTAGCTCTCTGTGTCTCGAACTGTCTTTCTAAAAAATAAATGCATGTAACTTAGTCTTAATCTCGCATTCTCAGGCTCTCTGTTTCTATCCTTATATCTCGTTTTATCTCTCCATGCACCCTGTCATTATTCCTGTCCATATGTTGGATTTTTTTTATCCTTTAATATTTTTCTGCATATCTGTCTGTCTTTCTGCTCTCCCTCTCTCTCTCTCTCTCTCTCTCTCTCTCTCTCTCTCTTTCTCTCACAGCTTGGAAGAGTCTGCAGCTGCAGTCTATTTCTTTCTCTGCCTCATTTTTTTCTTTTTCTCTCTCTCTCTATCCCTCCTTGTGTCTGTGTCTATCTCTCTCTTGCACTCTCCCTGGATGATGAACCAGTAATGAAGTCTGTTTATTTTATGAAACAATCTGCATTTTAAACCTTAAGCTGCCAGTTACTTCATACAACATACATTAGAAGAATCTCAATAAAGGCTTCAGCAACAGTAACTATTCCAAGACGGTGCTTTTAATTTGATGTAAATACTTACATCTTTCTAACACCATGTTTGAAAAGCTTGAACATTTCACGGCAAATGTCTGAGAAAGCTTATAGATCCAAACCAAAAAATTAATAAATAAACCTGAAACAGCTGGGGAAAAACATTTTGAAAACAGTAAAATTGTGTTATAAAATTTCTGTGTCGTATCCTCATTAATTAGAGATTTGGAAAAGCTGTAATATGCTCAAGTTTCATTAACCATTCATTACTCGTTTTGCTAATTTTCATGCCTACTTCATTAACCAATGTGCAAATTTTACGAAAACCGATACGCTAAAACATTTACCGAGCTGTGAGAAAAAAAACGTGCATGTAACTTTATAGCTTGAAATACTGCTGAATATTTCACTGATATAGTTTCTAGGTCGGATTTCACCTGCCATGAAACGTGGCCCGATAAAAAATGCGCTTCATTTCATTGTAATCATTTTATAGTCAGCACGAAATTGTTTATATACACTGCTTATCTATCTAACATTTTTATTCATCATGATATCATCGTTTCCTGACTTAGGCACTCTGTGGATAAACGATTTTTTTTCCAGAGTTTTCTTCAATGTTTCTGTACATTGTCGGCTCATTGGTATAGATTGATGTTGTTACACTTGCCACTGATTTACTTTTCTTTGGCCCAATCAGATTTTTTCTGATTACTTTATGTTATGTTTCGTATTTTCCTCTATTATTTTGAATTGCCTTTTTAATGAGTTGCAAAATATCCTCAGTCATACAATTTTGTTCCGTTTTACCTCAGTTTATCTTAAACTCCAAATTACAAATTTATAATATTTCAATATTTTTCTCGAAGAGTCTGGTTGGATTTTAATAGAACCAAGTCGAGTTTAATATTTTTGGTTGTACTCTGTTATTCTTAAGTTTCAGTTGGAAATTAACAGCCTCTGGAACATGTTCACTATAGCCTCGGGGTAGGTCTTTGCTGAAAGAGGCACATTTTACTGATTAGGAAGTAATTTTTTTACCATCTTTTTGGGCTTTTCCATGTTTATTTCCTTCTAATTCGTTGCTGAAACCATGACTTGCCGAAAAAAAGAGTGATGGAATGTTACCATTCGACTAGTTTCTCTTCTTGAATAAAATCTGATGCTCAGTCCTTCCCAACAAGTTGTCTTTTGACTTCCATGTAGTATTTGATGAAAATATAAAAGGGTTGAGAAATAAATAGCAGACTTCATCAAAAACATAACTTTTGCTGTCTGAGACGGAACTAAAAAGATCATAAAAGATGTTCTTGAAAATTGGAAGAGAAGACTTGAGCCGTAGATTTAGATCATTGCGGCATTACATATCACCAGCTATATAAGCTGCGATTATCTGTGTGTTTTCGATAGAGGCAATTTAAAGCTGGGCATAAAGTTTCCAATGGAAAGATAAACCAAGATTCGTTCGATGTGTTTCTTTCCTAAGAAACAGGAAAGTTAACAGTGATTTTCATACCCAGACAGAAAATGTTATTTTTATTTTGTTGTCTTTGCAAGCATGGTTTGATTCGTTTACAATCACGGTTTCTTTTTTTTTTCAATGCTGAGAGTTTTTTTTTTTACTTTGAATTTAGTTAAACTGGGTTGAGAAATTTTGGACTTTTAAAAGTTAGTATTTTGCTCACATACTTAATATAAGTATGTAAATCTGCAACCAAAATTATCTTCCTAATTTCATCTGAGAAATATTCTGCATTGAGACAGCTATTTTAAAAAATAAAAGAAAATATTGTGAGCGTTGGAATACAAAACGCTACACAGTTTTGTGATAGTGACACCGTTTTGGTGTTTCTACACTCATGGTTTCACTAATAAGTAATTACTTTGGGAGTGAGAAAACTATAAAAATATTGATAAGATGTAGAAATAAAGCGTAAAAATAAACTGGATATTTCCAGCCAATACAGTATGGTGTCGGGCACAAACCGGCCAAGTCCGAAATTTTCGTATTTCTTTTTTTAAATCCAACTCATGCATCTGGGGATCCCCCATGATGTGTATAATTAGTAAGGACCAACGTCCAACAGATTTTGTTAAATCAACACGTGATCAAACCGACTATGTCTCCCGCCTTTTTTTCATTTTTTGACGGCACAAAACGGCCCGGCCTGAGTTTGCTGAGTGGATCTGGAAGAGCACAAACTGATCAACAAAAACGCAATTTTAGCGCATAAGGTAATCTTTTAGTACATCAATTTTATGTAGATATATTTATCTACATGTATAATTTTATCAAATCCAATTTCTAGCATTTGAGATCATTTTAAGCGTAGACTTACTTTCAAAATGTCGAGCTAGCCGATTTGTGTAATGAAAACCAGAGTGAGGATGACAGAGCACAGCGGCACTCCCTAGAGTTAGCCGCTTTGCACGCCGACATGGCCGCATCTATCCATAAACACAGCATGCTTTCTGTCACAATAGAGAGTTGGCTGCTTTGTGCCTTACTGTTATTAACGATAATACATTGCCTATGAACTTGAACAAACTTTTCTTACTCTTATTCGAGAGTGTTTCTTTATGAGTTTTTTTTTATATTTTAAAGATACAATATTAAACTTAACATCTTAATTTTCAGAAACGAACTTCACTGATCTGACGTTTGCACTCTGATCCTAAACAAAGGTAAGGAAGAGGGTGAAAGGAAACAAGGCTTTTTCGACTCTTACCGGTAATTCATTTAGTTTGTAATGATTAAAAAAAATGTTTTATTGATCCTTATAACAGTTCATTGGTTGACAAAATGTTTGGTATAATCCTGGCAGTTCCAGAGGATTCCAGTCCCCCTCTGTGATATCAAATAAGATCTATTTATTGACATATTTTCCTGTCAAGTTATGATGTATAAATGCATAGGAGAGATTTAATTGCATCAGAGAAAATTAAATAACATTATTTGTGTTTGCTAATCAGGTAGAAGAATGTACCCATATAGCAGAGGAAAGAGACTGCTAGAGATGAGCTTGAAAAGGAGAGCAAATAAAAGCAAGCAATGCAGATTGTCCAACTCATCTGAGTAACCAAAGCCTGAAGATCAAATATCATCCATATTGAACATCCCAACCCCATGGCTTACTGAAAAACCAAAGCCTCAAGATAAAACATCAAATGAAGCACCATCCATACTTAACATCTCAACCTCACAGCTTATTGAACTACCTGAGAATTTGGACTTATCAGTTTCAGGTGACGATTTCTCTTTAAGTGATCTACCACCTTTAAGCGCTGCCTTAAAAGTGGCTACATATACCATGAATGAATTCTCTGACAAAATTTGTAATGGTGAGCAAAAAGCAAATGCTGACAGTGTGGTTCATGACATGGATGATGAGAACTCTGAAAAGATCTTTGATGGTGTTGCAAATGACATAACTTTTCAAGAATCTGATGATATCTCTGCAAGAGATGTTAATTATATGTTTCGTTTCATTAATTTGGGAGAACGTGAGACTCTACCAGTGAGGAGTATCGGTGCATTAATTCACAATGTTAAAGAATGTGATGGCGAGCCTACTAACCAAATGATTGCAAATTATTGCGGGGATGTAGTTGGCAATGGGATTGTTAGAAGCGAAGTGGATGTGCCTGCAGAATATGTTGGTGAAATTGTAGAATCTACGAATGTTGTAGAGACTGGGAATGTGTCTGCAAGAGTTGTTAATGAAATTGTGAATAGTGAACATTTCGTGGAGTTTGGAGATGTACCTGCAAGGGATGTTGGTGAAAATTTCGCGGAGTCTATCTATGTGCTGCAAGAGCTGTTGGTGAGAATGTCGTTGAATCTAGGGATGTGCCTACAAGGGATGTTGGTGAAATTTTGGGTGATGAGAATGTCGTGGAGTCTGAGGATGTGCCTGCAAGGGATTTTGGTGAATTTTGGGTGATGAGAATGTCGTGGAGTCTGAGGATGTGCCTGCAAGGGATTTTGGTAAAATTTTGGATGATGAGAATGTCGTGGAGTCTGAGGATGTGCCTGCAAGGGATTTTGGTAAAACTTTGGGCGATGTGAGTGTCGTGGAGTCTGAGGATATGCCTGGAAGGGATGTTGGTGAAATTTTGGGTGATGAGAATGTCGTGAAGTCTGGGAATGTGCCTGCAAGAGATGTTGGTGAGAATGTCATGGAGTCTGGGGATGTGCCTGCAAGGGATATTGGGGAAATTGTGGATGGTGAGAATCTCGTGGAGTCTAAGGCCAAGGATGTGCATTCAAGTCGTGATGAAGCCTCTTGTGCAGAGTTTTCTGAAGCATTGACCTACAATGAAGATGCGAATGCTTCTATGCCTCAAAGCAACGCAGTCTCTAAACTCTCAAAGAATGAAGAGAAGAAGCAAAGCAGACAATTTGGTAAGGCTTATGTGAGTCAAAACGGTTAGTTGAAATTATCAAAGAATGCCAAAAATTGGGACCTAGATGCTCTTGTAAAGCATCATATTATTTTTGTAAGGAGGTAAGTGGTTCTGACAGAGAAAATATTCATAAAGAAGTTTAGAGTATGTTATGGGAAGAGAAGAGAGTGTTTGTGAGACGGCCATTGATGTGAAAGATGTAAAAGAAAGAAAAAGTGTTTCTGATGTTCAGAAAAGAAGCAATACGTTAATGTTTAGCCAGAAAAGGACCAGAGGGACGAAAGAGAGTGTGCAAGGAGATGTTTTTGAATACAACGGGGCTAAAAAACTGATGGGTGCTGAATGCAGGAAACTCAACCCCCTGAAAAGACTCAAAAGGAAGCTCAGCTGTCTGATGGCTTCGCTTTCGTGAACGAATTTCTGGATCGTTTACCAAAAATGCCAAGCCATTACTGTTGGAAAGACTCAAACAAAATGTACTTGGAATCCCTTTTTCAATCTTTCGCGGACATTTACCGAGAGTACCTCAAGGTATGTGATTCTGAAGGGAAACCAAAAATGTCAAGTACCGTTTTTTTAGCTGAAGTAAAAGCTGGCAACATTTCCCTGTTCATTCCTCGCAAGGACCAATGCGACCTGTGCTGTGAATACTCTGAAGGCAATGTTGCTGAAGATGTATATAATCAGCATAGGGAGCGAAAAGAGTCTGCTCAAAGAGAAAAGAGTAGGGACAAGGAAATGTATACATTTCCTTCTCGGACAATAGTATTGTGTGTGGATGTGCAAAGGGTTTTACTAGCCCCAGCTTTAAAAGCATCTGCACTCTACTACAAAACGAAGTTGCAGGTACATAATTATACAATTTTCGACATGGCATCTAAAGACGTCATCTGTTTTGTATGGAACGAGGTAGAGGGCGGCCTTAATGCCAGTGAATTTGCATCATGCCTTGTTTCCTATTTGGAGGGCATTGCTGACAGCTTTGACGACGCCATTATATTTTCGGATGGCTGCACCTATCAGAACCGGAATTGTGTGTTGGCCACTGCTCTATGATATTTCTGCCATAAACATGGAAAAACAATCCAGCAGAAAATTTTAGAGAGAGGACACACTCAGATGGACGTCGATAGCGTGCATGCCACAATCGAGAGGGGTCTGAAAAACGTGGACATCTTCTCGCCCCTCGATTATGTGGACTTGATCAAAGCCTCAAGAATTAACCCTCGGCCGTATCAAGTCAAGTATTTGACTTCCGATTTCTTCAGAGACTTTGACAAGTTCAAAGAAGGTGGCATAAAAAAATGAACAAAATACACAATGAAAAGAAAAACACTCCTCTCCAAGCAGTAATTTTTTTTCTCTGATGTTTATTACGAGTATTTCACAAGACAACACAAACTGAGAGAATAGATCCGATATGAGATGATATATTTTCAGGGAATTGAAGTGAAAGCCTAAGACCAATTCTGGGTAGGGCAGTCGGCGGCTTGAAATTCTTTGTGAACGTCTTCGATATGCTTCCTCTCGGCAGCAGTCACTGGAAGATTCAAGAACATGAACATTTCTTAGAAAAATATTGATATCAATAAACAAAAAATTGGTTATCTCTGAAAAAGAATTTCAGTTATGGATGCTTTAATGTTTACAACTTATAATTTGAAGTTAACAACTAATTAACTTAAGTTTGCAAGTTGAGGGTTTTTGTTTTGAAGACTATTTCAACATAATTCCCCGCTTCCTTTTGTTTTTTTTTCAACAACTAAATTTTTCAATGGCTTTATCTGAACGTGTAACTTACGGTCTTTCTGATCGTTGAAGAAATAAGCCCACTTCAGTTTGCCGGCGTAGGAGGCGTGAGTAAATTCGGTGAAGCAGGATTCATCGTTCACCAGGAATCTGACGGCCAGCTCTGTGACTGTCTGGATGACTCCGCTCCGGGCTACACCAGCTCTGTCAGTGTAGCTCAGGAACTCGGACGTCTGGATCTAGGGGAGAGGAATAGACGTTTTTTTAATGTAGAGAGGATAGCGAGAGGCTAAATTTTAAACTAAAAGTTACACTTAATAAGACCTTTTTAAAGCCCACTTCACATAAGAAGCTTTGATTTAAGCTACACATGATTAAGATTTTGCTAGCTGGGAGTCAAAACGTTAATAAATTTTAGTCTCACGTCTGGATCTAGGGGATAGAAATAGAGGATTTTTAACGCAAAGCGGATATGGAGAAATTAAATTTGAAGTTAAAAAAATGAGATTTTATGTAACTTTCCATAATTAGCACTTAATAAACACTCCTACAGCCAGGTAAATTTGAATGTTTAACTAAGTTAGAAAGAAATAAAGAAAGATTAATTTTTATTTCTATGATGTAAAACTGAATAAACTTTATTGGCTCACAATGGTCCTTCTTATATTTTTGTCCATAGATCTTCACCCTGTCAGCAGGCACACCCAATAGGAACACAATAATACTATACTATACAACATATTGAAATTGTTTTATGTTGTCCCAAAAGTAACACAATGTTTTGACTGTGTGAAGCACAAAACAAGACAGGCGACATCCTACTATAACACCACAGGTCAGAGATCGAAAGCAAAACCTTTATGCAATGCTCAACCCTACAAGCTAGTGCGCACTGCTAACTCCTGTTGTAGCACTATTGCGCACCTATTGTAGGACGTTTGTAAACCTGTTGAGCAGTATTCATAAACTATCTTAACAATATTTTACAACTATTGGAATACTATTGTAAACATCTTGTGACACTATTTTACAGCTATTGTAGCAGTATTGTGCACCTATTGTAGCACTGTCATAAAATTATTGTAGCACGTCCAGCTGCTATATATTAATTTGAACAAAAGGCGTTAGGAACACCATAATATTAATATAAAAAATTAATTGCACAGTTTGCTTGTTCAGTTACACGAGCTTCAAATTGTGTAAATTAAAATAATTCTTTTAAAGTTAGTTATTGATACATTGGGAGAAAGGAATACAAAAAAGAATGATGCATTTAGCTTTAACAGAGCTCAAAGCGGTCATAGACATTTAGAGCAACTCGAAATTCTGAGCTTCTAGAGGCAACTTGTAAAAAAAAATGAAATCGCTATGGCACATTTTCTCGCATGATCGTTGTCCGGTTTTGTCGTATACTCTCATATAGTTGTTGTAACAAAGAAGGCAATAAATGATGTGGATGACTCAGATTCTAACGTAACTGATCATGAAGTCAATGGGTGTCAAATCGAGGAAGTTTTTCGAATCCAGTGCACACTGTATGCCTATTTTTATCTTTTCATGTCTTTAATCTTGTTAATTTCAAGGATGTCTTGAACTTTGGGTAAAGATAAGTTTTCTATGCTTTCGTTTTCAAATCAAATGGGGAAAAGTTTATCGAGAGTGAATTCCGAAGTTTGTCATCGTTTGAGGCTAGACACAATTTGAACATTTAACCTTATGGCCAAAATATAATCAAACTACCATTACACCACACTGGCCACGGAATATGTAAGTGGTAAATCGACGAAGGTTGCAACATACCCCAGAACGACTAGAGTATAATAAATCTTATCAAAACACAATAAAAGGATTGACTGTAATTCGATTTAAAATCATGTTACTGAAATACAAAAGTATGCTTCTCTCATAATAAGGCCTGTCTTGGTTCATTTGACGGGAGATTCAGCAAAAGTCTTAGCCGCATTTATTTAAAAAAAATTAAATCAAAAGGTTTGTGAAATACCAAAACTTAGGCCAATTTCTTACTGGAACATTGGAAATTCAGCTTCAGAGCTTTTGCTGCTAACAAAGATCTAAAAAACTCTTAAAGGTTCTTACATTCTCGAAGGCATTCAGGTACTTGACACAAGAGCCATCAGCGCTTTTCACATAGGCGTGGCCTGTTCCGACCACCATGAGTTGAGCACCGCTGTCCAACTGGTTCTCGTACAAAGCCATGCCGTTAGCCATGTCGTGGTAGGACACGCCGGGGGCAAAGTTCACAGCGTCAAAGGTCACAGCACTGAAATCTCTTCCGTTTGGGCATTTGATGGCGAGGGTGTTTCCCAGGCAGACGAGGAGAGCCAGGGCGAACAAGAGTTTCATAGTGCAGGTCTGGTGTGAGCTGACAGCAAGTTGGAAAGAGCTCAGGATTCTATCTGTTGAACTTCTGAGAGATCTGTGACATTTAAGTCCCTAGAGGTGCGCCGTTTATATAGAGCAACCAGGTCCTGAAGAGATTGAATTAACTGATTAGATCAACAGATCTCTTAAAAATATTGCATTTGATGTTTTAGTATATTCAATACATGTAGGAGAGAAAGAAAAGAAAGGGTTAGCGACCAGATGCTGACTGGTATTCGTGTTTAATTAACTGATTATATCAAATACATAAATTAGTGCAGAGATATTCAAAACAATTTTTTATCTATTAGTATTGGATGTTCAACACCCCTAACTGATAATCTGATTTGTTTGACATAGTAGAACGAATGAAAAAAAGATTTAAAAGCTAATGCACTTTCTTTTAAGTATGTTCAATCTACCGATAAGCCTGTCTAATTATGTCATTAAAAAAGATAAAAGTAAATGATTTAGGCGATTGGGTTATCCAGATTATTTACTTCACGTCTCTTGTCCTCCTGGCGCTGCTAAGGTCTTGGATCAAATCTACCTCATCCTTGAACTGATGCTGTGCTTATTGTCTTTTTTTTTGTCCTGCTTTTATACCGTATTGCCATTAATTTTAATCACATTTTTTGTGGTTTTTTTGTATTTTTCTCATTGACATTGTCATCCATGTTATTCATCCTCTTGCTGTTGGTACTGTTGCTGCGTCTTCTTTCCATCTCTCACTCCTGAATTATATATCTCTGATTCTAACTCCCCCATCTCTCTCTCTCTTGTTCTCTCTCTATCTCTCTCTTTCTCTCTCTCTCTCTCTCTCTCTCTCTCTCTCTCTCTCTCTCTCTCTCTTGCCTGCTCACTATTTTTTTTTCAAATTCTTAACCACATATTCACACAAAATATTTTGGAAGAAATATGTTTGCCTCATTACGATGTCAGAAACATGAACCCATCTAATTATTTATAATTATATTCTGTATAACAAAAGTTAAAAAAAAACACCTACTATTCAATTATTCCCATGCTGATAGCGGTAAAGGTCGAGTATCAGCTTACAGTACTTAACATGTATGAAAGACATCAAATCCATTGATATTAAGCTTAGTAGAAAATCGAAGCCAACAACCTTGTGCAATATAACTATGTTGAAATATTCAATCAGTGATGCCCCCGTGGTCGGATTGCATCATGTTAATAACGTCATTATCTCATACGAATCTGGGCACGGTACGTTCCTTAATTCATTTTCTCTCACAATGTCAATTCAGCAGTCAATCATACCCATGATTTGGACTTGTCGCCCCTTATGTTATCATGATGCAGCGTTTTTTGATAAACTGTGACGCAGATTCTTAACTTCGTTAGAAACGGTCGTCATTCATAAACAGATACTGAAAATTTACAAGGTATGGCTAAATGGCTCAAATCAAATATCATCCCCCCCCCCCCCCTCATCCCTTCCCTCACAAAAATATGGGTGTATATTTAAAAGGATCATTAAAAAAATAAATGAATAAATGAACAAGAGGAAACTAGAGAATACAGTCATGTAATGCGGTTAATTGCTGTTTTAATCTCTATTCATTTTCAAAGTTTCTTTTAGAATTGGAAAGTTCGTTCCATTTATGATGTAATGAGTAAACTGTTACTCCTTTCTTTGTATTTTGTTTCATGCTCAAATGATTTAGGATAGGTCTACCAGGAATAAATTTTTTCCCTTTCCTCCTTGCTCTATCTAATAATTTTTTATTCTTGATTTATTTTTTACATCCTGGCTACTAACCACTACAGATGTCTGAACTTATTTCTGCTATTGCAGAATCGTAATTATTATTTCAACAAAGTTTATATCCTGTGCTTGGTCCTTTCCAGGCTCAACAGTCTGTTTAAGTCTCTCGCTTTTCCGTGTATCTTCAATAAATTGCGAAATCTGCTACAAGACGAATTTGTATAATGTAAGCCTGGTGATGTAGGGGTTGGTTACCAATGAAGACTTCGTGGTTAATGAAAATATTCAGAAAACATGAAGCATTAATCATTTTGATAGCAATTGATCATTTTAGTAACGGAAGAGATTTTATCCCAAGAAATTATAAATTGAGTGCAGCCTTTTTACTATCGTTTCTGAACCAGACATTCAACTTTTCCTAAGGGAGATGTTTTTTTCCACATGTTTGCTAAGTTCATTTTAACTTGATAAGTTTTAAGCCTTGAAGCTGTGTAAGCTCTGGTAAATTTTTCTATGGTACTATATCGTTCTAATCTGTTGCACATGGCTTATAACTGTCACATCCTTGGTCCAACATCTGGTTTCCTTTAACATCTGGATTTGAATCTGTTTTTATTTATTGTTTCTTCTATTGGGTTTATATGTTCACACTACAATAAAACACTAACTTCTATTGTAGACATAACTATCATTGTGCCAACATAAAGTTTAGGTTTTTCCTCCAGGGGACTAATCAAGAGACGTTTGTGTCTTCACTGTTTTAGTTCCCCTTGAAAGGTGTATGAAGTCATCACATTCCTATTTTGAAGAAATAATGGGTTGGGTTTTTTTTTTGTTTTTGTTTTTCCTTACTCCAAAGAAGTCTATTTTACACCAGCGAAATTTTAAATTTTCCATTTTAATGTAATAGATGCTGTTTTTCTGAGTGCTTGTCACAGGCAACTGTCTTATCGCGTGATTAAATACTTTTTAACTTGGTCAGATATGAGACGCCTTCGAAGCAGATCCATCCTCTTTTTTTCGCAAATTTGGCTGAATTAATCTTAACTCCCCTATTTGTTTACTTCCCTTCCCACCTTCTCGATATCGCTAATAACCTATATATATAGGCTAGTTGCAGTTGGAGTTTCCCTTTTTTTACGTTACTAAACGGTAAGTTCAGTACCAAAAAAGCTGTTACTGGCTGAACAGCGCTTATGTAACTGATGCTTTTTGTCTGTGTGCACGTGAGGCCTCGTGTCCACTGAGACAGAAACGAACTGATCCAAACCGACCTTAACTTTTTTTTCCAATTGAGTCGTTTCCGTTAAGTGCGTCCATCATCGGACTGGCATCCTAGAAATAACACGATCAGTCGGTTGGCCTCCCCGGCGCTAAATCGTGGATTTTGATACGGCAAGGTTTGAAAGTCAAACCACCGGGGCCCACAACGCGCTTAAATTTTTCAGAGATTATAAAAAAGCGTGGAATTTGCTAATTTTCGGGCGCTGATTACGAAAATGATGATGATTTTTTAAAGTTTGAAGCCAAAGTCGATTTTTTTAAAATCCACGGCAAGCTTGTGGCTGATGAGTCACCCAAACGTGCTGTCAAAAGTACTTTAAACCGATTCCAATCAGCCTCGAAAAAGTCGGTTGGAATTTTATGTCGTTTTGGTGGACACGCGCTGACAGATTATAGTCAATGATTGCTTTGTTAAAATTAATTTTCATGTTGTATTTCGGCTCCAGACTTTTGTAGAGTCGGTTCGTTTTGGATCGGTTTGTTTCTGTCTCAGTGGACTCGCGGCCTAAAAGCAAATGCCCGTGTGAGCTTTTATATGCCGTGCCCTGTCAGACAGGACTTGAACCGTGTCAAGTCTGCAAGATAATGCGTGAGTAATGTGATACTCACCAGTTGATAATTTGTAGTGATGAGTAAGTTTAGGTAGAAAAAGCACACGTGCACAGAGAGAGAGAGAGAGAGAGAGAGAGAGAGAGAGAGAGAGAGAGAGAGAGAGAGAGAGAGCCAGAGGCAGATACAGAGCGAGTCAGAGGATGACAGAGAAATATGGAGAGAGATACAGAAAAAGAGAGAAAGAAAGCTTCGAAATACTACTGGGATTATCAATTAATAACAAGATGAAGACAGATATGTTGTCTTTGACTTTATAAAAAAAAAGCTCCAGCGTCCAAGCACAAGCTGTCCGTTCGCCACATCAGGACAGAAGGACAAGGACAAGCACGCGAGGGAACTACATCACATACCAGGACATAGTAGGTAGTCGTATCACTTTTAAGGGAAATAATGCAAATAACACCAAAGGTGACCAAAATATATTCTTACCTCCCATAAATCACACGGTGATGGATAGATAGATAGACAGATAGATAGATAGATAGACAGATAGTTAGATAGATAGGCAGATAGATAGATAGAGACAGAGAGACAGAGATAAAGACAGAGAGAGAGAGAGAGAGAAAGAGAGAGAGAGAGAGAGAGAGAGAGAGAGAGAGAGAGAGAGAGAGATGACAGAGAGCCTGACAAACAGAAAGGAAGATGGGACAAAATGGGAGGATGCAGGCCCAAAGAGCCATTTATGTCAATTCGAGTAACAACTACATGAGAGAAATATTTCGTGAAACAAACAAAATATATAAAGAGAAAATAATAAGGTGAGATATATACAGAAAATCGGACACATGTATCATGATAAACGTTACCTAACCTTTAAGACTAATACAAAATAAAATGAAAGGAATTAAAACGATAAAAAAGCAAGAAGAAATTCTGTGAGACAGACAAAAGGAAAAGTATAATGGTCGACCTAAGACGTTTGGTCGTCTGCTAACGACAGATCAACCTCGCAAAAATGAAGAAGGGAAAAAAAGAGAAAAGACAATCGGCAATTAAAAAAAAACAATTATTTTCTCACCTGAAAACAAATGCAGACAATGAATCTGAAGATAATCGAAAAACACAAACACTGTGATAATTCTGCACTAGTGGCATGAAAAACACAACACTCTAAGCCATCTGAAGTTTTAAACTAAGAAAATCTATAACCATTTAAATCATGTTTCACTTGCAGACCTGAAAAAACCTGTGACTATCATCTGGTACCAATAAACTGTTTAGGGGTGGGCATAACTTTCCAATAGGTAAGAAGAGGAACGTAGAGTTATATTCACTATAGTGAAAGAAAATATTTTAAAAAAAAACCAATTAATCTTAGTAAGATATTAAAGCAAAAAAGCTTTAAAAAACAAACATAAAAAGTAGCTCTCATTATTCAATTTTTTTTCACGAAGAAATGAAGCGCAAAATATGAGCACTATCCAGATAAGGCATTATCTTGCTCCTGTCACGGTTTAGGCCTTAACCACGCGTCCTTTTTTGTCATTAATACTATTTATTGGCAGCTCTAATCCATTCAATTTGAAGTAAAGACACGAGAGAGAAGTACCCTAGAGCTGGACAAACCGTATACCTCATTCAAAGACACCAACTTGACTGATAGCTTAAAAAAGCTTCTGTTTGTTTCTTTTAGAGACGGCTTTTTTAATTAATTTTTCTTGAGGAGAGTAACTCGTGTAGTCTTCACATTTTGTAGTTTTAGTTTACTTCCCTTTCCCATTCTAAACAGATGGTCTTGTGTTCACCCTCTCTCTCTCTCTCTCTCTCTCTCTCTCTCTCTCTCTCTCTCTCTCTCTCTCTCTCTCTCTCTCTCTCTCTCTCTCTCTCTCTCTCTCTCTCTCTCTCTCTCTCTCTCTTTTCCTGATATTCTTCTTTATCTTACCTGTATATGTTACATTTGTTCTTTCCCTCTTTTTATCTTCTGTTCATTTTTCTTTGTTTTTCTTCTCAGTCTCATTCTCAATCCATCCACCCACAATCACCCTGATTACTTTTTCTCTTTTTCTGACTATCTCTCTCTTAGTTTTTTACTCTCCAGCTTTCCACTCTTAATATCCTACCCGCCTCCCCCCAAGAAAATAAATAGTTAAAAAATGAAATTAAAAACATTAAAAAAATAATGAAAATTAAGTAATATATGAATTTTTTTTTCTCTCATTATCGTAAGATACTTTCGTTTGCACAATCCTAGTTCCTCTTCCCAACAAAACATTGTTTGATGGGTGTTTCCAAACATGTCCTTTATGAAATCCTAATAATGTAATAGCCACTGTTCCCGTTAGTTCGAGATCCAAGGTGGAGC
>JAWDGP010004286.1:292500-347500 GCA_033675545.1 Elysia crispata | reverse complement strand
TTGCCTCAAAACAGGATAACGTGAGAGCTAGAAACCACAGTCTGTGTGAGCAGATGGTGATAGCGTGCCAAAACCCGGCATAATTAGGGAAATGTTCCGTGTCCAAGAAAATTTATTACAATTGGCTCGTTTTACCTCCGTTTTCCTACCTTGCTTTATTGCCTTAAAGATGATTTAGTTTTAAATACCACCCAGACTTTGCTAGACTTGGCGTCGGTGCTTAAGATTATTTTCCTATGAATAATTATAACGTCGTTTTTTTCCCGTCACCTCATTATTTCGTCAACTGTCTCATTATTTATCTGTCTAAAGAGTTTTTTTTTTTTTTTTTATGGACCTTCTAACAAGATAAACTATGTATGCGTTAACATAAAGTATATTGATCGTCCCTTTAGCAATTCCCTCAATTGCTATACTTAACTCAGAGGAGTTTGTTACAGACAATATTTTCAGCAGCTCTGACAATCTTAGGCATCGCCACAGAAGAAAGGATTAAAGCAGAAAAATTATAAAAAAAAATATTTCATCGATTGCTAGGAAATGAAAGCTAAGGACACGTTAGAAAATGTGGTAGAAAGATTTAAGTTAATAATAACAAGAAACATATTTTTCGTCCGAGTAACGAGCGGTAAAAAAAAATAAAAAAAATAAAGCAGGATTGTTGAAAGGACATTCAAAGGTTAGGGTCTTAGAGGCTAGATATTTCTTACTTAATAGGTCGGCTTCATAATGCAAATAAGGAGCAAAAGTATATGGATTTTTCTTAAATGAGGGTAAAATAGAAAGGAATCCCAACGATTATGTCAGCCTTAAGCAGCCAGTCCTGTTTTGTTTTTGTTTTTTTAAACAAGCTCAGTTTGTTTTTAGTGCTGTAACTACAACTTAAAGTATTTACATTTCGCAGAGGTTAGGAAATTCTTGACAGGCTTACTTGAACTCGTACTTAATGAACCTAAAAAACTTGGAACACATTTTCCTGTCTCGAAACTAAAAAAAAAATTTAGTTTCAGCAAAGTTCTTTCGATCTTTTCTTCAACAGCAATGTCTACATGGATCAATGATAGACGAAACCGCGTTTTGTAATAGAACCTTAGCTTCTTCGGTGTAATTGATGTCTATCATTACAAAATCCTGAATTATGAAAATTAACAAGCGGCCTTTTGTCATAGGGTAAGAATCGACAAGATGAAGCCTATGGAAGAGCAAGAACAAGATTATTAATTTGTTTCTTTTGTGAGTATGGCATTAAGAAACCTGACCTGCTATACAACGCCTTATCAAGCTCTCTGTCCACATGTTAAGAAAAGATAACTGCTTTGTTATGAATTTAAGATATGGTTTGAAATTCTGTGCTAGCTTGCAGTTTTATCATTCTCCTTCAAATATTGTTACATCTTTGGTTGTCTGAGGGTAAAGTGCCCATTTTTTCAAAATTTACAGTGAATGAGCATTAAAGATTTCTGTTCTTTCTTCACAGATAGGTTTAAAATGTCCAAATGGCTCTCCTTTGACCATCCGGTAGTAGTTACGTCTACATATTATAAAAATGATGGGATTAACCAAAAGTCAACCTTATGCAAT
This sequence comes from Elysia crispata, assembly GCA_033675545.1. NCBI lineage: Eukaryota > Metazoa > Mollusca > Gastropoda > Plakobranchidae > Elysia > Elysia crispata. The sequence goes on along the minus strand of JAWDGP010004286.1, from coordinate 345,919 downwards.
AACCTTTCACCTCATCATCTCGAGCAAGACAATGTTTGACCGCAGGGTGTGACTCGCCTTTCACCGCGGATACAAATTCTTTTATCGCAAGCTCTCTTGACCTCTCTCGACCTTCACTTGACCTTTCTTGCCCCCGCGCTCTCATTGGTTGAGCCCATAGGGCATTTAATGAAGAGTTCAATCGCAAGGCTAAACACATCTACTGGAGAGACCTTGACCCTAAGGTTATCCTGACCCAGATTCTCAGATGGATATAGAAAGAGATGACTCTGCTAAGCAACAAAATTAAGAAATATATTTGAATATGCTTGGTAACCTAAATTTTTATTTCAACTCTAAACGATCAAGGATCATTGTATATTGTTAAGAAAAATCACGCAAACTCGAATAACTGTAACAAAATGAAAACACATCATATACCAATACTTACTGTGGTTAGAGCGTTTATTAATATTTGAAATGCTCTATCTGCCCGCCTCTTCTTCTTGAGTTTCCAATCTAGCACTCACGAATATCGACCAGCTATTGTCTCATTCAAACAGGCAAACACAATCAAGCTCAAACACGCCACACTTTGAGCACTCCTGTCTCCTGCTTCATTTTACTTCCTCATTTTAAATCCAATCCTTGGAATCAGTAAGTCGCTTAATTCAACAAAACCGGCAGCTTTCTTCATCTGTTTTGTTTAAATCTGTTTTTTTTTTTTAATTTCTTATTTCTTCATTCTATTTTTTTTCCTTTCGGTTATTGCCAAATTTAGAACGAAGGCTGAAAACAGCATTCCTCTCCGCTTGTTTAAACAAATCTGACATCTTTTTTTTTTTCATCCACATTGTTTGACTATGATTTTTATTTCTTAATTCTATTTTTTCTTCCCTTTCGGTTGTTGCCGAGGTTAGACGAAATGATAAAACCAGCATTCCTTTCCAGCTCCACTCGATCAATAGATGTAAGATACTCCATGCCTCAGAAGAGGCTGATTGTCGTGATATTATTATATTGCTCAAGCAGAGCGCAGAAAAAGCTAAGATTATAGAGATACGTTCTGCAGGATCGGTGCGTAATCAGGCTCGAGATTCGAAACACAGACATTTTGTTTATAACATTAAATCACTTCAAATATCCACTGTTGTTTTTGTTTTGTTTTGGAAAGCTACACGATCCATCACGACCATGCTGTATTGGAGCTGGATTCCTTATTTTGTTACTGAGGTTGGATTTAGACTGTGAAAAAATTCACGAAGTCGGCATAAACTTTCACAGGTCACTAGGTGCAAAATTCTGGGGAATAGTTACAAGTTTTCATAGACAATAACAGGGCGGTTTAATTTGTCCACCAGAAAATAGGAAAATAAAGGATGGGACAAAAAAAAAATCTAGAACTATATTAAAAGCCAATAAACAAGTATAGTAGCATGTAACAGATAAGAAAATGATAGTATGGATATTATATATATATATATATATATATATATATATATAACGATAGATAGATAGAGAGAGAGGGAGAGAGAGAGAGAGAGAGAGAGAGAGAGAGAGAGAGAGAGAGAGAGAGAGAGAGAGAGAGAGAGAGAGAGAGAAATATGAAAGCAATTTAGATTAAAAACATTCCCACACTTTGCTTTTTTCATCTCTGTTGATAAAGAAGACAATGTACAGCGTAATTTTGTTTTTTCGTTCAGAGTTCTTTTTTCTCCGAATATAAATCAACCTCTCTTTCTCTCTTGATCTCTCTTCCTATGTCATTTTCTCACACACACTTCAATTTTCTTTCTCATTTATATCCATCTCGACTTTTTTGTTGTTTTATTTCCCACTATCTTCCAGCTTCCTTCTCATTCTCTATACCTCTTTCAATCTCTCTCTCTCTCTCTCTCTCTCTCTCTCTCTCTCTCTCTCTCTCTCTCTCTCTCTGTCTCCTGCCTCTATATGTTGTATCTAACTTAGTTCTTGGTAATTTCCCCCCAGTGCGTTAATTATATTTTTGCATGATACAAACCAGACATTTCCCATCACACCTAACACTTTTTCTACCCTTCAGCATCTGGAGCAGAACTTTTCAAAGCTTAGACAAACAACAAACAGAGACACACGTTTCAAAGATTTTAAACCAATAATCAATATGATTACACCTTCGAGGCCAAATACACTTTTTGTGGAGAAAGTCAGAGAACATAAAAAAGCTAAAAAAAGAAAAAAGAAAAGAAAAGAAAACACGTATACAACTGTTTCTGAAAATAGTCAGGCAAGTGATGGCATATCGGAGATAAAAATGTGGGGCATAGTTGCCAGGTAAGCAAGCAGTACTCTCATGACCTTCCTGAACTCAAACTTCGCTCACGTTTTAAGCTCAGCTACCAAGCGATGCCCACACCTTTTTTTATTATTATTATTATTGCTTTCATTGTTTAAACGCTTTTGCTCCAGCAAACCTGACTTAATGTGACTGTTAAAATAAATTAAAACATTGAAAACACAAAGGAACGAGACAAGCTGTTCTCGATTTAAGACAAGGCAAAATAACAGACAGTGCCAATTGTAATGAAAATTGTTAGATTAAAAATGGTGATAACCCAGTAGTTATAAAAGATGCACGTATACAATATCAAACGTCTGATCTTAATTCGATCCAAGATGTCTCCGTGCAACCTTCGAAGTTGTTATCATTTTCGTCTAAGGTTGATTCAAGAGGCTTTTTTTATCCTTTAGAGAAAGCTTCATTCTACAACAACTCTATATAAACTTACATTTAGAGGTATTAAGGATACATGCTGGAAACCCCGTTCTACGAACGCGACCCTGGTGTCAATTTGCGTGGGCTAGGGTGCTTATAAATGCTCTTGACATCTGTTCTTTTACTAATATAATCCACTTACATGCCTCCACATATCTACCTTAACCTAAAACTAAGATATCTCTATAATTCTAAACACAAAATTTACACCTAGATCTTTTGAATTCCTAATTTCAAAAGTGACATCTACATCTAGATCTTAACCTTTAGATTTCAGTCTAGCTGCTCTAACTATCTAGGCCCTAGATTTAGAATCTATATCCGAGATTCTTTATTTGGACCTTACTCTATCATATGTAGATCTATTCCAGAAGGTTTCAGAAATGGCGCCATTTCAGTTTCATTCCTGCCCTCTATTCCCAGCTACAAGAATAATTGGCACATTAACCTGTTTCTTTTAAGAAAACAGTCATCAGTTTTTGCCTTAAATTTTCTTAAATCCTATTTTGATGAATGATAATATTGCCACTCAAATCTTCTAAGCAAATTACAATTTTATGCCAAATTCGACATTCCTAGGTAGTCTAGAAATGGTCGAATAGATGGTCTTCATTTTTCACCTAGCCCTGGTATTAAGAGAAGAGGACACGGCTGTAGTAGCGAGGTGCTGAAGGATAGCCAATGTTTTTCCTTTTTTTTCTTTCCATTTGATTTCGAGAATCAACAAGCATTGTTAATAAACTGCCAGTGGTTCTGAACAGATAAGATTCCACAGCACGTATACAATCGTTTGGTCCTTCTCTGACCTGTTACTTAATACAGTTTCAAAACTTCAGCAAAAATGAAAGCGCTCTAGATTTTTTGCCTCGCTCATCTCTACAAATCCACCTAAAGGACTGATTTTAGACTTATAATAATTTTTCTCACTGTGTGAAATATGTGTATAAGAGAGTAACATTTCCACGCTTCGACTTCTCAATGTCTGCTCAGTGAAGCCTTAAATGGTCCGACTTAAGTTCTCACAGGTCGTTTAAAGCCACCTCTTGCAAGATGGTGCATCATCGACCATAATTCTCAAATGGATAAGGAAAGCATAAAACAGTCGGTTTTGTTCGACTACCAAATTGCAATACTTGGATAAGTTATGATTCATAACTTAACAAACTGGCATAAAAAACAAGGGACCATGAGCAATTAGTTTTGCACCGATAGCTGTTTTTAAGGGAGTATATCTTTTCTGGAACTCAGTAGGCGTGTTGTAGGGGCCGGATACCAGAACCGCTGTGTTTCTAGGGCAAACTCGGTTTATTCTGATGCTATCTCCGTACTTTCGGTTTGCCTAGCGTTTCAATATACTGGCCCACATAGAATGCACATATGTTGTTCAAAATTCCAAATGAACTTTGCCTTTTCCTGCTCAAAATCATGCCAAAGGCTTGAGTTTTAATACGTAGAGACTAGAAATCTCCATGAACAGTCTTTTCTGGACCAAAATCATATCAAAAGCACTTTTCTCACCGAGGGTTTGCGCTTGAATTTGCAGAGACTGGAAAAGTCTCCATGAACTGTCGTTCATATTCAGGGTCAAAGTGATGCACTGATGACCATATCGGGTCTTGATTCGCTCTTTCAGAAAAATCCGCTCCACAATTCTATGTATGTAGCTGTCGTCTGAGCACCAAGCTCTGCAAGAGATAAATCCATTTCGCTGTCAGTTTTGCTTTATCATAAAGGGTCGTCATTATGGTAAACATGTTCTTTGGAAACATTTTTTTCCGACTTTACAAATTTTGTTGACTATTGCTTTTCATTTGATTGAATGACTCAGTCGAAGGAGAAGGTCAAAAGACAAACTTGCAAAATAAAATCCGCTCCATTGGGCAAAGCAGAGTCGCAGAATTGAATAATCACGATGGGTTCTTCTATCTTCTGATTGTATGTACATCTACACATTCTTCGCTTAAAAAACAAACTTGTATTCCATCGAAAATATTTGACGTCAGGACCTTCTTTAGCAGTGAGGAATAATTTATTGACGCCCAATTGATTGGGGTGAACATCTTGTATTGTCGACGTTAATCTTCTATAACAAAATACATTCTTTAATGAAAAAAAATGTGTTTGGGATTCAATAACGCCACAACTCTCAAAATTGACACACGCCTTATTTAGATGGCTTGAGGAAATTTGTGTCAAGGTTCAATGATTTGTGATAGGTAGTGAACATTTGGTGATGGACCAGGCATCATTAAATGATGCCTGGTCCATCTAAATAAGGCGTGTGTCAATTTTGAGAGTCGTGGCGTTATTGAATCCCAAACACATTTTTTTTCATTAAAGAATGTATTTTGTTATAGAAGGTCCTGATGTAAGACGAGAGTGGGCTGATAAATTTTATCAGCCCACTCTCGTCTTACATCAGCCACGGTTGAGCTTGACTTAGCACGTTGGGGCTGAGCAGAGCTGAGGGTTTCTCATCAGTTCAAGATTATGCCGTGTGGAGCGTGAGTAATCTTTACCTGGTCTGGCAACCGCAAAATAAAACCAGAAAATGACGAAATATTACGCGGGAAGGATTTTTGCGTAAGTGGGTCAAAGTTCTCCCAGAGCACTAGAGGCAGAAATTTTCCTTCCTTAAACCATGGTATAAAAAGCGCTGTCTGCTGATTCCTCTTCCACCCCGACGTCTTCAATGAAAATCTCTAAGAAGGCGTCACGCAAGCTCTTCGTAGAAATAACACTGAGGGCTTGGTTTGTGAAGTGTCTCACTAAATCTAAGGTTTCCGTTAAAACTTTCCATAGAAGGATCTAGCCACTCCGTACGCTGTTGAAATAAAAGATCAATGTTTGTGAGATGGTTCTTGTGTGAGCGGAATCAATTTAATGATTTTTTGTTAATTGATTTACTACTTGATTGATTGATAAATTGCTTGTAATAAAATCAGATTCCCTACAGATAAATTTTGGTAGCTCAGTATATTGACAGATTGATGTGTTTCTTAGAGATCTACGAAGTAAAAGTTAAATAGTTGATGCGTTGTTTGAAGAAGCTATTTATCGAGCTGGTTGATTAATTGATTCCTTGATATTCTATACGGCTGATTTATTCATATTTCATGCTTTTGAAAAAGAAAACTTATGCCAATAAAAAAAAACCGAAGGATAGTAGGAATATAATATAATGCATGGAGAAATTGAAAAGTTTATGTTGTTTATGATGAAACCCATGTTTAGTCTGTTTCATTGGACAGATTTCTATAAGAAAATGAGTTTTTCTTCAAATTTTATTTGATGAATTTTCTATCGTTTACAAACCTCATGACAGATTGTAGTAATTTCTTAACTAGCACGTTCGTGACACACGAATTTGATTCCCAGCTAAATGTTATGTCTTTTCTTATTACAGGTCTTTTCATGTAACTATGTATCATGTTTTACTTGTATTATAATTAATTTTTCTTGTTATAACCGCTAGTCACAATTCAGACACCTTGATTTTACATCAATTCAAACTTTAATTGGTTGATCTACTAGCTGGTTGATTTATTCATCGGTTGTATGACCGACTGATCGACTAACTAGATGACAGATTGGTTGACTGATTCATTGGTTAAATGACCGACTGATCGACTCACTAGATTACAGATTGGTTGACTGATTCATTGGTTAAATGACCGACTGATCGACTCACTAGATGACAGATTGGTTGACTGATTCATTGGTTGAATGGTCCACTGGTTAAATGACCGACTGATCGACTATCTAGATGGCAGATTGGTTGACTGATTCATTGGTTGAATGGTTCACTGGTTAAATGACTGACTGATCGACTCACTAGATGACAGATTGGTTGACTGATTCATTGGTTGAATGGTTCACTGGTTAAATGACCGACTGATCGACTCACTAGATGGCAGATTGGTTGACTGATTCATTGGTTCAAGGGTTCACTGGTTAAATGACTGACTGATCGACTAACTAGATGGCAGATTGGTTGACTGATTCATTGGTTGAATGGTTCACTGGTTAAATGACCGACTGATCGACTCACAAGATGGCAGATTGATTGACTGATTCATTGGTTCAATGGTTCACTGGTTAAATGACCGACTGATCGACTCACTAGATGGCAGATTGGTTGACTGATTCATTGGTTCAATGGTTCACTGGTTAAATGACCGACTGATCGACTAACTAGATGGCAGATTGGTTGACTGATTCATTGGTTCAATGGTTCACTGGTTAAATGACCGACTGATCGACTAACTAGATGGCAGATTGGTTGACTGATTCATTGGTTGAATGGTTCACTGGTTAAATGACCGACTGATCGACTAACTAGATGGCAGATTGGTTGACTGATTCATTGGTTGAATGGTTCACTGGTTAAATGACCGACTGATCGACTAACTAGATGACAGATTGGTTGACTGATTCATTGGTTCAATGGTTCACTGGTTAAATGACTGACTGATCGACTCACTAGATGACAGATTGGTTGACTGATTCATTGGTTCAATGGTTCACTGGTTAAATGACTGACTGATCGACTCACTAGATGGCAGATTGGTTGACTGATTCATTGGTTGAATGGTTCACTGGTTAAATGACCGACTGATCGACTCACTAGATGGTAGATCGGTTGTCTGATTCATTGGTTGAACGGCTGACTTGTTGGCTCCACATGCAGGTAACTAATGCCTTTTAAGCAGATAAAACAGCATCGTCCGATCAGACGCTGCAGTGTAGAGAGATTAGGAATTTAACTTTCATCATCAGAGCATACGCACACACACACATATATAATATATATATATATATATATATATATATTAGTATATATATATTATGTTATGTTTGTATGTATACAAATATAATATTTATATATATATATATATATATATATATATATATATATATATATTGAAATCCGCAACCTCAATACTGCTCTTTTGACTCTTCAATTAAAATATAGCAACTAAAACATTCTACAATAAAAAAAAGTCTCTAGCGTAAATCATATTAAATTTTCTCTACTGAATCTAATTTAATTTTATATTTTGAATTAAATACCTAGAACATTATTAATGTTTGTAAACAAAAAGTTAATATAAATTTAAACACACACACATATATATATATATATATATATATATATATATATATATATATATATATATCGCTTTAATCAGAACGTAATTAAGGTTAAATTATGATGCAAAGTAAAGAGGCACATGATTTATGAAAGAACTTTGGGATAGTGTTTGACACAGGATTCACCTGTTTCTCACGTATATTTTCTCATCAAGAGGATGATAGAAGATCAGAAAAAGTAACTGTTTCACATTTTTTTCGTTTCTTATTTTTCGTTAAAACACGCTTTTTGAAAAGAAAAAAATGAATGCAAAGAAATTGTAATGGAATGACGACAATCAATAAGCAGAAAAAGAACACACTTCTAATGGACTATCAACGAAAATAATATAACTGCTATTAAAAAAAATAAAAACAAACAAAGAAACAAAAAAAAAAAACATACGCAGAGTCATACCAATCTAGCATTTGAGAAATTGTATATATATATATATATATATATATATATATATATATATATATATATATATATATATATACACACACACACAAACACACACAGAGCGAGAGAGAGGCAGAGAGACAGAGAGAGGGAGTGAGTGAGAGAAAAAGAGAGAGAGAGCAAGATAGCATGTTTGGGACCTTTGAGATTTGAATTTCCTTCGTCCCTTCACAGTCTGCCCATGAGCCTTTTTCTAAAACTAACATATTAAATATAACACGCTGAGGACAGCATCATAACTCGATAAAAATAATCATGTACTGGTACGTAAGTTAATTATGTCCCCTTAGCTTTCTTTCGGTGAGCGTCAAAAGGTATATGGTGACGTCGACGTGAATATTTGAAAACGTGATGACATTTGCTTTTGTGGATGCCAGAGAGTAATGCGTCAGAGTCTGCCCTTTGCGCTGTCCACAGAATGATAAACTAAACAACAATTGGTTAATATACACTTGAATCGTCGGTTCTTACTAACCTGGCATATAGTTATAAATGGAAAAACAATAATAAAAACGTGACAGCAAAGAAATCATTACTGTAAGCTATGAGGTGTTTATGAGCATTGTTAATAATAATAAGAAGAAAAACGATAGCTGTAGGAATTAAAAAGAATACTAATCATAATTATAAGAATAATGATAATAATAGTAATAATTGTAATAATAATAATAATAATAATAATAATAATAATAATAATAATAGTAGTAGTAGTAGTAGTAGTAGTAGTAGTAGTAGTAGTAGTAGTAGTAGTAGTAGTAATAGTAGTAGTTGTAATAATAATAATATAATAATAATAATAATAATAATAATAAGAAGAAGAAGAAGAAGAAGAAGAAGAAGAAGAAGAAGAAGAAGAAGAAGAGGAAGAGGAAGAAGAAGAATACAAGTTATAACAATTTAACAGCCATATTATTATCTTGCATATTTGTTTTTACTACATAAACCATGAAAATAATCTAAGAATAGCAAAATGATACTATGATCGCCCCTAGAATAAATGAGCTTCCCCCCTTCTTCTCCGTCACAGACAGTAAATTTATTCAATGTCCAGGGCGCTCACACCACCCCTTGACCACCACACTGACCATTGGAAACTGTTGAGTAATCTGGCATTGCGCCATTATCACCCAGACAGTCGAAGACCGAGAACTGATAGAACGAATTAACTCATACACTTTCTATTTTGGGCAAGGTTTTTTTTTTTTGTTATTATTTTTTTTTTTTTTTGGGGGGGGAGAGAGAGAGAGAGAGAGAGAGAGAGAGAGAGAGAGAGAGAGAGAAAGAAAGAGAGAGAGAGAGAGAGAGAGAGAGAGAGAGGGGGGTAAGGAGATAAATAGATTCAGAGAGATTTAGATATATCTATATAGAAAGAAAGATAGGTAGAAAGGTATAAAAATACATAAAAAGGTATAGATAGAGAGATAGGTAGATAGATAAATAAATTGAGGAAGAATATGGGAGAGAGAGAGAGTGAGAGAGAGGGAAACAAAAGACATCCCGTCTACTGCCAGTTGATTGCTAGAACGGCTGATCACAGTAACAAAAGTAACTTCACTTCTAGTTATAGCTAGGCACATTTGATACGTTTGTCTGTTCTTGCTTAGCTTTTTCGACTCATGAAATATGAGTTGATCAGGAAAAATCACAATTATAATTAATAAAAACTGAAGATTCTTGCTTAAAACATCAGGTCGCACCAGAATATACCCTAATTTGCGGAGTATAAAACTGCAACAAAGAAAGGCAGATGAATGAGGTATTATTTTACGTATGAGCTGAAATGACGTCAATATCGGTGACAAATTGTTAGGCACGTGTCGCACGTGCCGTAAACATAGAGATGGTTTTGTCCCTATAATTTAAAAAAAAAAAATTCTTTTTGTTTCAAGAGAGACCGTTTTGATTTGTTCCTCATGTTGCCATAGATGTAGAGAATTGGCTGCATAAAACAATGATTTTAAACGAGATGACAAAGTGGCATAGTAGATGGCAATCTCACCTCAGCAATGTTTTTTTTTTTTTTTTGGACTCTTGAGTGTGCGCTTTTTTTTTTTTTTAGCATTTCTCTTAAAAGGGTCGTTTTTATTTTGTGATTCATAGGAGAAAGATACTTCCAATGAAATTTTTTTATCTATTATTTTTTTTCCTATTCTGTTTCTAACACGCGTCCTCTCTCCAACTGTCGCTTGAATATCCCCAATCAAGCTGTTCTGTTCTGTTTTATTACTAAGAAATGCATCTCCATGGTTTTGAGAAAGTTTCTGAACAGGAATGTTTTTCTCCAACAAAAAATAAAATAAAATAAAAAAAATATGATGCCTCAAGATAAGCTCATCCAACATAAAACAGGGCGCGTTAATGACTTCTATTTCCATCGCTCGTCATAGCGCAGCCACAGGCATTCTTCTGATGAGGAGTTAGAAAAACTCGTTACCACGCCAGGCCGCTGTGATATATCATTTCTTTCTGACCAGCCTCAGGTTATTTTAGGCTGCTTTACTTCTGGCTCATTCCATTCCTTTGTCCTGTTATTCTCCTTGAGTTGTGGCAGTATTTGGAGTGACTGAAAGCGTGATAATAACTTGTAGGTTAAAGTTTATATATGAGGAGTGCGAAGAATTTCGAGATGGTTTAATTCCCATAGCGCTGAAGTTTAGCTCCTGGAGTGTTGAAAATTAACTCCCAGAGTGTTGAAATTAGCTCACAGAGCGATGAAGTTTTGCTCCCACAATGCTGAAAATAAGCTCCCAGAACGCTGAAGTTTAGCTCCCAGAGTGTTGAAATTTAGCTCTCAGAGTCTTAAAATTTAGCTACTACGAGTATAACTCTGAAGTTTAACTCCCAGAGTGCTGAAAATTATCTCAAAAAGTTTTAAAAATTAACTCCTATAGCACTGTGGTTTAGCTCCCAAAATGCTGAAAATTAACTCTCAGAGTGCTGAAAATTAGCTCCTAGAGCACTGAAGTTTAGCTCCCAGAATGCTTGAAATAAGCTCCCATAGCGCTGAAGTTGAGCGCCCAGAGTTATGAAATTTAGTTCCCGCAGCACTAAAGTTTAAGCGCTGAAGTTAAGCTCCAACAGCGCTGAAATTTAGCTCCCACAAGGCTTAAAACTAGCTCCCATAGTGCTAAAGTTTAGCTTCCCCGAGGACTTAAAATTAGCTCACACAATGCTGCCACCTGTATCGTAGTCTGATACGTAAGAAAAATATCAATATATCTTGATTTTTACACAATTTCCGTCTTGTAACGATGGTTAATATACTGATGACATATACTATTTCCGTCTTTTAAGGATGTTATGTATATCTGCAGTCATACACGGTTTTGGTCTAGTGAGGATGGTTAGTATATTTGTAGCATACACATTTTGTAAAGATGTTGAGTTTACTGTAGTCAAACATGGTTTTAGTTTTGTAAGGATGGTTAGTTTATCTGTAAGTGTTCACGACGTTTTTCTGGTTAGGATGGCAAGTATATCTGTAAGTGGACACAATTTCCGTCTTGTAAGGATGGTTAATATATATGTAGGTGTACACGATGTTTGTCTCATAAGGATTGTTAGTATATCTGTAGACAAACAATGTTTCCGTCTTGTAAGGATGGTTAGTAAAGCAAGCATACACGATTTCCGTCTTGTAAGGATGGTTAGTAAAGCAAAAAGTATACACTATTTCCGGATTGTAAGGATGGTTAGTAAAGCAATAAGCATACACTATTTCCGGATTGTAAGGATGGTTAGTAAAGCAATAAGCATACACTATTTCCGGATTGTAAGGATGGTTAGTAAAGCAAAAAGTATACACTATTTTCGGATTGTAAGGATGGTTAGTAAGTCCATAAGTGTATAGTTACCTTAGTTGCGATTCTTACCAGCCGCACATGCGCTGTGACCGCAAGGAAAAGGACTATAAGCAAGATGGTGTTTCAGTTCAATTTATTTTTCTTAGATTTGTTTTGCTTCGTTTTTACGTCTGAAACATTTATCTCTTGAGCGTAAAGCGAAAGTGTTGATGAAAAATTCAAGCTCAGACATTTAGTTTGAAGCCACGAAACTGAATTTCAAAAGGAAGTTTACATTACGTTCATATTATCCTTTGGCTAAAACAGAAAAGTATGGCTGCGGCGTAAATTTTGCGCATCAATTTTATTTGTTTAAAGTACAGTGGCTTATTAGTTTTGTTTCTATTTTTATAACTTTTCTCACTAGTACTGCAAGCATAAAGTGATTTATAATCTAATTTGAAAAAATTGACGCTTAGACAAGAAAATTTTACGTCAACTTCTTGGGTATCTTTAAAAGCTTTCTACGATCAACTGAGTTTAGAAAGTAAAATCAGGTATAGGCAACCTTTGTCTCCCATAAAAGCCCTCATTCGATGACGTCAAACAAATATCAACAATCTTAAAATGTTGCTTAATGCGTAGAATAAAATAATCTCTGACCCTTGCAGCTGCAGCTATAAAGACCGATAATTTGATTAAATGCGTATCTTACTATTCTTGAAAACCTTACAACGTCAAAGTCTATGTTGTTATAAATGTTGTTTTCATTATTTGATAAGCTTTTGAACCATGTAGAACAAACAGAAGTCACAATAACATAGTGGTTTAATTTATTTTCTCATGATAAGTTAGTATGTTTGAGGTTGCTCTAAACCACGGATATTGTTTGATTTGTTTGTCTACAAGCAATAGACAGAATCACGTGCGGTGCATGTGAAAGCCTCATATTCGATAATGCTTCATAGATTTATTTGGTTCGCGTCTTTTTTCACCTGAAAAATACGCTTGTCTTCTTTTATTAATCACTTTTAGCCTTATTTTTCTGATGAAGGCAGATCAGTTAAATATATGAAATTTATTTCGACCACTAGTTACCTAACCCTTGAAAATATAAATTAATCAGATTTGGATTTACACGATGCGCATGAAGAAAATTTCATTATTTCATTCTCTCATCACCAGTGCATAGTACCTGGATCTTATCTACTTGATATTCATCGTAACTCAGCAAGTAACAGTGCATCGACGAATTAAAAAATTGAAAAATACCATTAGAGTTCATATAAGGGCTAAGGAGATCCAGATATATTAGGGAGTGGTCGCAATGTTTAAGGTTTCAAAATATGTGAGATCATGTCATCTTTTTTTTTTCGCTATCACTTCGGAATAATGTATATTTTATAAATTTAAAATTATTACCAGTCCTTAACCTATCTAAAGTAAAAATTTCTTTCAGATTGTAATATATGGCTGAAACAAAAAAGAAACAAACATTTAGCCTATAGCAACCTTTTAAAGCTTATTAATAAGGCCAAAAACAGCTCTGGGCAATGCCGTATTTGATATATCCCTACTATTAGAAAATGGTTGTAGGATATATAATATTGGGAATGTGCTTCATGACAAAATCTAAATCGGCAAACTTCACAGGGAGAAGAACAAGATCAAGCAGATTTAAAAGAACAAGAACAAAAACAAAGAAGCAGGACTACAACAAGAACAAGAACAAGGTGCAAGAACAAAAACAAAAAATAGAAAAATATTTAGCAGTAGTAGTAGTAGTAGTAGTAGTAGTAGTAGCAGCAGCAGCAGCAGCAGCAGCAGCAGCAGCAGCACTAGTAGTAGTAGTAGTAGTAGTAGTAGTAGTAGTAGTAGTAGTAGTAGTAGTAGTAGTAGTAGTAGTAGTAGTAGTAGTAGTAGTAGTGGTGGTGGTGGTGGTAGTTGTAGTTATAGATAAAGAACAAGAACAGAACAACAACAGCAACAAAAACAACAACAAGTTATCTTGGTTAAGTTAACCTCTAAATTTTACGGTCATACTATCCCGACTCTCGTTAACCGATGCAAAGATAAAACACCGACTCTTACTTCAGCATCACCGGTTCAAACGGTGCAGAGTTCTAGGCTAAATGCTCAACTCTGGTTCTCGTTTTTGGAGTGTGAGACCGGATTCCAGGTGAGTAACAAATTGTGGAGGTGCAAGATATGGATTTAAAGAATATTGCATATTATTTCTTATCGCGGTGCTGAAACGTGTCAATGTTTTTAGCGCGAGTTTATCAGCTCTAGGTAGTAAAGAATCAAAACGAAGTGTTTTGGTGAGATTCACCTCAGTTTAACACAGCTCGAGTATACTGCGTGTTTTCTGTAGGTAACTCACCATGGCGATGAGTTGTTGTTGTTGTTTTTACTGCTCAAAGCATTAAAGACAGGAGCAGAGTGACTGCTCCAAGGACAAAAAATTAAATTTGGCAGAATGAGAGGGTGACTCAGTAACCAAAAAAACTTGGATTTAATGTATTGCTTGTATCTATCATTTCTCATATTGAAAGCAGGGATAACGTCAAAGACATTTATACCCATACAATATTATTCATTCTAATTATATTATTTTCTAACGTTTATGAGTTGGCTGTGCTTGTTCCTAACCGGTGCTAAAAGGAACTAGATCTAGATCATGATTAGTTTTATACAATATGAGCAGTGGTCGTTGGGAATAAACAAACTATTCTATTCTCAAGACCGGTTGGGAATAAACACTTCTTTTTAAGTTATTGGCGTCAGAGGCACTGTCATAAAATTCATTTGTCTGACGAGCAGTCCACACGTGTCATTTGACGCTCATATTACATGTCAAGGTGTTAATTACTTAGTTCAATTTTCTTTAGCTTCTCAATGGTGACAACTACATGAATAATATCAGTTTCCTCCAAGGATGTAATGTCTTATTTTTTTTTCGAATGCAAACTAACGTCATTCATTTTTTTTTAATTTGAGACATTTAGAATTTAATATCATTTCAGAAAAAAAGGGTTTCACAGTAAAAAAAATTATCTCTTTTTTTAATAATTGTTATTGAAAAAAACAAGAACTTCAAACAATATTTGGTATAAAAAAAAAAGATCCAAACAAAATCTTACTGTCTAGAGTCTAACAATGAATATAGTGCTGAGAATAAGATTACAAGCGACACACAACTTTTGAATTTAGAAATGAACCTAGAGTTAAACTTAAATCACATCGGCTAATTTTTAGAACAAAAATTTTTTTCCCAAAAAAATTTCATTCATGATGCTGATGTTCATTAGAGTTGAAAATTAAGTCATTTATTGCAACAGAGGGAAATAAATAGTGTTGGTCTAAGGAAATACGAGACTATCTAGTCTGAATGGCCGTGAAATTGCATTAAATAATTATTTAGCTCAAACATGTAACACGCATGCCACTTTCAAGTAATTGTCTTTAATACAGTGGGGAGATTTTTATAATGATTAACTATAGTTTCCGATGGCGGAAAGTTGTATAGCTGACGTTATAAACTACAGATTGTTTTAAAGAAGCAACAGAATGTTCTTAAGCCGATGTAATAAACTTAGAGTTTTCAAAAAAATAGGGGCTAGGAGTAAAAATACCAGAGAATATTTAAAGCTTGAAATTATGAGTTAGGAAGAAGCTGTAAACTGTAGATATAGTTTACAACTGGTCCATGAGAATTAAGGAAACATGATAAGCTATAGATTGTTTTAAGTTGATAACAAAGAGTTGGTGGAAATGGTTGACAATGTGGCAGTTATAAATGACACTGTATCATCAACTGTAGCTTAAGATATGTTACATCGACGACGTGATCATTTATAATAATGGTGATGATGATGATCATTCTCAAGTTGATTATAATGTTAATGATTAGCGTGTCATTTATTAAGATAATAAGGATGTCTATGATGACTGTGATAGGGATAATGAGGATTCTCATGTTCATGGTAGTATCAATGATTAGCGTGGTAGTTGTGAAGATGTTAATGATGACTGTGATAGGGATGATGAGGATTCTCATGTTCATGATAATATTAATGATTAGCGTGGTAGTTGTGAAGGTATTAATGATGACTGTGATAGGGATGATGAGGATTCTCATGTTCATGATAATATTAATGATTAGCGTGGTAGTTGTGAAGATATTAATGGTGACTGTGATAGGGATGATGAGGATTCTCATATTCATGATAATATTAATGATTAGCGTGGTAGTTGTGAAGATATTAATGGTGACTGTGATAGGGATGATGAGGATTCTCATATTCATGATAATATTAATGATTAGCGTGGTAGTTGTGAAGATAGTAATGGTGACTGTGATAGGGATAATGAGGATTCTCATATTCATGATAATATTAATGATTAGCGTGGTAGTTGTGAAGATATTAATGGTGACTGTGATAGGGATAATGAGGATTCTCATGTTCATAATAATATTAATGATTAGCGTGGCAGTTGGAAGGTATTAATAATGGCTGTGACAGGGATGATGGTGTTTATATGGCTCAGCTGACGATTATGATGATGATGTTGAGGCGATGGTTGTGGTTGTCCTTAAAATGACTATAACAATGATGATTATCATGATAATTTTGAAGATTGTGGTGATAAGCAGGATGGATATAGTGAAAATAATGATTAATCTGATAAATTTGTTAATGTGAATTATACTGATGCTCAGAATTAAATATAACAGTGAAAACTCTAATATTGTGATAGATCACATCTCGTCATGAATAATACTGTTTTAATAAAGGGCACTTCGTCTTTAAATCAAACTGTGGTTTTTTTTAATACGCACACTTTCTAGCATATCATCGAAAAGCTGAACAAACGAAATAAAGCCATGTTCTGAAACTCCCAGATCAATGGCTTTTGTCAAAATCAACCTTTTTCAAATCTGTCACCATCGTAATTATTTTGTTTACAGTAATGTTATGACATTAGAACTGGTAACAGTAGCAACAAAGATTAAACATGTTATAAAAGCTTATGTAGTTCACAAGTATTCATCGAGTGTCGAATGACGTTTACACTGGAATTCGATTTAAGAAGAATTCACATATGCCAGCGCAAAACACATGGAAATATGCCAGGCATAAGAATCTTACCCGTCTTTGTGATCTCATTGGAAAAGACTAAAAAAAATAATAAAACAAAATGATTAAAACAGTTCTAAGGCAATGAAAGCCTTTGAGCATGCCTAAACAAGTTCTTCAGAAATGTATCCATCTCGTTCAGTACTACTCTATTGACTACAACAGCTCGACTTGACTCAAACCCCTGTGTTTCACCGCCGTAACTCTTCATCATGATTGTTTCTCTAAACTACAATCATGTCCTCCTACGCTTGCCAATTTCTCGACAATCATCATTCTCTTTCTAATCTTCCACAACATCAAAGCCATGAAATCTTATAGCACGTTGCGGCTTTGAAGCGCCCTACAAACAAAATGGCGATTTCTGTAGCTAAAATTGGACTGAAATAATGCTCGAGTAATTCTTCTAATCTCGCGATAACTCAGCAGACGTGGGCGGTACTGAACCTGCCCCATTAAGCAAAGGGAAACAGCAGACGTACCGGTAAGCGTCATTTCCGGTTCTCGATGACTGCCATGTCGTTGACACAATCACGACAACTACACTAACTGCACCAACCAGTCTCCTAAGCTGATCGGTCCATTCACTCCAGTTCAATGTCACCTTTGAAACCAGAAGTTCAGAGGTCCATGGTTTCCTGTCAATGATATCTTCTAACACTAAATGTTTAACTGTGAAACAACAAAAGGTTTTGATGGAAACAGCTAGATTACGGTATGCGCTCGTGGGGGGTGGTTACAGTTCGCCTGTCACAGAGAACTAGCAGAAGTTATATAAAACGCAAATGACGTTTTCTTTTTTTTTTTTTTTTAATCGATTCCCACTTTTTAACGAAAGGCGGAATGGAAACTTTCCTACTTTTATTTTAATCACAACAGATGAAGAGCTGGCAAGTCTAAATAATGTCGATTAGTGTAAAAGCTAACATTTCTCTCTCTCTCTCTCTCTCTCTCTCTCTCTCTCTCTCTCTCTCTCTCTCTCTCTCTCTCTCTCTCTCTCTCTCTCTCTCTCTCTCTCTCTCTCTCTCTCTCTCTCTCTCTCTCTCTCTCTCTCTCTCTCTCTCTCTCTCTCTCTCTCTCTCTCTCTCTCTCTCTCTCTCCCTATTTGCTGTTCTCTTGTTTAAGGAATACCATTAACTACATAGTATATTATGACTGTGTCTCTAACACTTTTTTCCAACGAGGTCCAATACTACATAAATTATATTTAATCAACAAAGGAAGTGTTGTAAAAGTTCAATCTTTTCCATACTGAAAATTTTCCACGATTTTCAACGTTACTTTTTTTTCAAAGTAGATTTCTTGGCCAGAATAAGTTTTCTCAGAATTGATTAAAAATCGAATACCTCATGCTTCAACTCTATTGCTAATATTTATAATTAATCAATGCGTAAGAACTTTGCGATATATATTTCAACCCTTGCAAAGAGCATGAGTTTCAAATCGTCAAAGTTATGTTACGTTTTGGCCGAGATGACGAAACATATGTCGATTTGACTGCCGTTAGCTGCTATGAATGGATAGCATCGGCCGATAGGTCTAAGTTTAATGAACTGAATCTGCAAACTTTACGTGACGTTCGGCCATGTACACATTTTCCCTTAGTGGTTTCGGCAGTGAAATATTTGAATTTAACAAGAAAAAAAAACATATTGAAGTTATACCACTAAGTTAAAAAAAGTTCTAGAAAATGTAATTTTTACTTCATTCTTTTTCATTTTTTTTATTTGTTGCAAAGTTTCTTGGAGGACTTAGATCTAGATAAATAATTAAAAAACAGTGAAAAATTTTCTTCAAAATCACCAAGACCCATAAGTTTATTCAGTTTTTTACATGACTTCTCGAAGCTCACTGTTTAAATCAAATATCCTTAGTAACTTATGAAATCCTGTCCTAGTTCGCAACGGTCTAGCTCATTTCATATCTTTGAAACACCAAGTTTTTCAGGTTGCATGTCTTTGTTATTCGAATGCTAAACATCAAGTTTTGTCAGTCTATATATCTTTGTCGTCCGAGTGCTAAACATCAAGTTTTGTCAAGCTGTATGTCTTTGTTGTCCAAGTGCTGAACATCAAGCTTTGTCAGTCAGTATGTCTTTGTTGTCCACGTGCTAAACATCAAGTTTTGTCAGTCAGTATGTCTTTGTTGTCCACGTGCTAAACATCAAATTTTGTCAGGCTGTATGCATTTATTGCCCGAGTGCTAAACATCAAGTTTTCTTAGGCTATATGTCTTTATTGCACGAGTACTAAACATCAAGTTTTTTCAGGCTGTATGCATTTATTGCCCGAGTGCTTAACATCAAGTTTTCTCAGGCTGTATGTCTTTATAGGCCGAGTGCTTAACATCAAGTTTTGTTAGGCTGCATGTCATTTTTGTCCGAGTACAACACATCATGATTTGTCAAGATGTATGCCTATAATGTTTGATATACAAGTGTATGTTATTTCACTCTAAGGTTTAGTTTATTTTGCTCCTATTTCGCTTGTTTTAAGCTCTAATTCGACCGACATGCTTGCTTGCTCGATCTAGACCGAAATATTCAGGTTGAGAACTGTCCGGCAAAAACACAAGTTTTATTTTACGTTACAATTAAGGTTTCAGTAAATTAAGGTATATCTATTCCACATAAGAGTTTTTATGGAAGTGCGAGCACAAGACATTTTCTTTCTGGTATTTTCTGAAATGAATAAGAGTTGCATTTCGTCTGTTGATAATGAATTTTTGCGGTCACAATGTCCTCTTTTACTGCACAGCCTCACACTTTAAATCAAATGGCCCCACACTGATAAACACAAAACGAGAAGCTAATGATTGTTGCATGGGGTCCGATCCATCAAATACCTCCTAATCCATGGGAAATGACGGATTGTATCTTTGATGTAGATTACTTTTCCAATATCAATTACTTCATCCAAGTTCAAGTTTTTTTAACAATCTTTTTTCTGTGCAAGCCTAAAGTTTTAAATTCAAGTTTTTGTAAGCCAAAAATTTGGCTTTCGTTTATGATATTGCATCTTGTTTGAATTAGATAGGAATAGATATAAGCTCCAATCGTGAGAAATGGGAAATGCCACGTCGCACAGACTTCATATGTTGAACTTTGTGAGAAAGTCTTATCAGCATAGAGAACACTAGCGTCTGAGCTGATCAACCTTGACCTTTTAAAGGCGCTGAGGTTTCTGTCTATGCCCAAAAGTGCGCACGTTCAAGTCAAAGAAGAAAAAATGCACCTA
Source organism: Elysia crispata (assembly GCA_033675545.1). Lineage (NCBI taxonomy): Eukaryota > Metazoa > Mollusca > Gastropoda > Plakobranchidae > Elysia > Elysia crispata. Next base: position 325,430 of record JAWDGP010004286.1, on the reverse strand, counting down.
TGAGAAAAAAATAGTTCCTCAACGATTGGCTGTCCACGTATTTTCAATGTTTTTAAAAGTAATAATAAGCTAATATTGAGATCTTTGTTTCTTTTTAATCCATTTTAAAGAATTTTATGAAAAAAAAATATAAGTACATAGAGTGTTACAGAAAATAGTTGATTGCTTAGAAATTTTTAACGGAACCGATTACATTTTATTGAGTTTTAGAAAGATATTTTACATAGATAAATAGATAGATAGATAGATAGATAGATAGATAGATGTTACGGTTGTACAAATTCAGATTTTAAAAAAATGTTATTAAAATTATGCACCAATAAACTTTGATGTCGGATCTAACAATATCAAACCAAAGACCTTAGTGTTGGGAGACTTCTTGCCCAATGAGCTGCTGCAATGGTTGTAAATCTTTACGCGCCATAGAGCTCAGTCGGTAGGGCACAGAGTTGCTCATGTACCGTTTCTACAGTCACATCATCTAGAAAACTAGAAGTAATTTTTTTATTGATACCTGTATCATTCCATCTTTCTATCTATCTATCTATTTACCTATCTATCTATCTACTATCTATCTATGTATCTATCTTTATATAAATATATAGTAGAAGTAGGTTTTTTTTCTTTATTATCTCTATCACTCTATCTATCTATTTATCTATCTATCTACCTATCTATCTATCTTTTACAAATATATATATATATATATATATATATATATATGTATATATATGTATATTATATCCTTATTTTCATTGACATTTCTTTCCCTTTAACTCCTGCTAAATTGGTTGTGATCAGCTGGTTGCACTCCACCTGAGGGAGATGCCACGCCATCTAGAACAATCTATGTTGTCTTTTGACAAGGTCTCAGATTATTGTTCCTTTTGCACTAGTGTGTTGTTTCAATAACTTTAGCGCGGTCAGTTCTTTTTTTTATTTTTTTTGCCTTTGCGAATTCAAATGCTCCATATTCTACCGACTCCACAAAATGTTAGTGAATAGAAAAAAAAATCGTTATCTTGCCGTAACACCTGTATTTGTTGAATTCATTGATTTTACATACAATCTTCACCTGTGAGAATATAAAGCGAGTGATTGCAAAATTTTTATCGTGTTCAATTCGATTTCATTTTTATTCATTTTTTTTTTTATATTTTTTCCCATACATGTATGAGGAAACATGTTGCATGAGAGAGATAAAACCGAAATATAATATAATCGAGTTTGATACCAGGTGTGATATAGACAGAGGCTAACACATGATAAAGTTAATGATTAAAAATATCGTGCATTTGAAATTAATACAAAGCAACCGTTTATCCCTGGTAATCGTGAACGACGTCAGCTTGGGACAAAATCGATAGACCTCACCACAATAGACTTCAACACGATAGACCTCAACTCGATAGACCTCAACACGATAGACTTCAATTCGATAGACCTCAACACGACAGACCTCAACATGATAGACCTCAACACGATAGACGTCAACACGATAGACCTCAACACGATAGACCTCAACACGATAGACTTCAACACGATAGACCTCAACACGATAGACCTCAACACGATAGACCTCAACACGATAGACCTCAACACGATAGACCTCAACACGATAGACCTCAACACGATAGACCTCAACACGATAGACCTCAACACGATAGACTTCAACACGATAGACCTCAACTCGATAGACCTCAACACGATAGACGTCAACACGATAGACCTCAACACAATAGACCTCAACACGATAGACCTCAACAGCAAAAACTGTGAAATAAGAATAAAATGCTGTACACCGCGGTCATTAACCTACACATTCGAAGGATTGACTGTAGACGGTTGAGTAGAAAACACAATAATCCGCAGTTGGCCTTTGATTCATCAACTACTATAAACCTTGATTGGTAAAAAAAAATAGGATGGGAAAAAAACTCAACTCATCCCCATACTAGATTCGTAAAATCCATCATCTCCAGCTAGTTACCTGCGGATTTTTCGGGTTTTTTGTTTTAAAAAAAAGACTGTTCAAACACTGAACATATTTTGAAAACTAAACGACAAACGAAGTTACTCTTGCTGTAGTTTTCTTTCTCAGTGCACCTTGCACTCAGCCCAGCCAAGGACGTGGCACAGCTCCTGGCTTTCTGCCATCATCTGCAGCCGCTTCACCTGTCCCAGGTCTTCAGCTTGATTAGGGGAGGGAGGTAGATTGGGAGGGGGGAGAGACAGAGAGAAAGAGAGATAGATAATTAGATAGAGAGAGAGAAAGAGAGAGACACAGAGAGAGAGAGAGAGAGAGAGAGAGAGAGAGCAAGCAGGCGAGGAGGAGAAGGGGTTCATAAAATGGGTTAAATATCTCGAAGGCTCTTATAACTCTATCCGTAAGACGAATTTTGGAAACCACGAGTTAGAAAAACGTGAGGTTTTCAGTGAAGAAATAAGCAAGAAAAAGTTTCAAAATAATCATTGCCATGACAATGTTGCACAAACGGTGCCAATTTGTATTTTTAAACATCAACGTAAATCTAGTTTCTAACGGAGAGAAACAAAGGTGTGCCCGTGTCAGCCATTTTTTGATTATCTGCTTTTCATGAATCACCTTGGAATTTTTAATAAAGATTGTGTTGTTAATTAGAGGATTTATGTCTCCTGTAAACTGTGTAATATTTATTTCGAACTCTCTTGCTATCGTATTTTAACTACAGGATTTGTGTCTCCTGTAAATTGTGGTAAGTTCAATTCCAAGTCTCTTGTTACTGTATTGTAACTAAAAGAGTTGTGTACCCTGTACATTGCGAAATGTTCAATTGAAACTCTCTTGTTACTGTATTGTAACTAAAAGAGTTGTGTATCCTGTACATTGCGGAATGTTCAATTGAAACTCTCTTGTAACTGTATTGTAACTAAAAGAGTTGTGTACCCTGTACATTGCGAAATATTCAATTGAAACTCTCTTGTAACTGTATTGTTATTAAAGAGTTGTGAATCCTTTACACTTTGAAATGTTCAATTGAAACTCTCTTGTAACTGTATTGTAATTAAAGAGTTGTGAATCCTTTACACTGTGAAATGTTCAATTGAAACTCTCTTGTAACTGTATTGTTATTAAAGAGTTGTGAATCCTTTACACTGTGAAATGTTCAATTGAAACTCTCTTGTAACTATATTGTAATTAAAAAGTTGTGAATCCTTTACACTGTGAAATGTTCAATTGAAACTCTCTTGTAACTGTATTGTAAGTAAAGAGTTGTGAATCCTTTACACTGTGAAATGTTCAATTGAAACTCTCTTGTTCGAGGTCTTATTATTCGGAAGAATCTAAGCAGATTTCTATGAGTTTGCAAGTGAGCTGGATGAAAGAGAATTATGCAAAAATATTCTCTTTAGCTATAAAGATCATAATAACTGTAACACTAATGTTTATATCTTGTGCTATGCATTCATTTGAAAGAGTGGTTGAACAGAAAATCTAACATGGTATTTTTCTTTTCATATTTTAGGAAGATTGCAAGGAGATTTGGCAACTCTGTGTTTTAAGTAATAGATTGCATTATTGCTTTGGCAAATGTTGCTGTGACTCCTGGACAGGACGGGGTTATCTCATATCAGTCATTGATGGCAGTTCGATCCTAGGCAGAAAAAGTGTGAATTCACAAGTCACTCATATCTGTAGAAAAAAAACGGAAGCCAAACTATATCTCTTCCCCTCCCTCTCCCTCCCATCCTGGGCAGAAAAAGTGTTTTGTCACTTATTACCGTAGAAAAAGTGTAAGCAAAACTATATCTCCTCCCCTCCCACTCCCTCCCTCTCCCTCCCATCCATGGCAGAAAAAGTGTTTTGTCACTGATTACCGTAGAAAAAGTGTAAGCAAAACTATATCTCCTTCCCTCCCTCCCCCTGCCAAGATCAACCACAAATGGTATGAGTTGTACCCACTTCGCATAACCCTCTTTCAGAAAAAATTGCTCCGAGTCGTTAGATTCTGCGATGCACTTGGGGCATTCTAGCTGTTGAGGTGGGCTAACAAATAATAGTTGTTTAGAAAAAAAAGTTACCAAACGTTTCATATAGGAAGAAAATTCGCGGCTTTTTTTTTCTGTGTATTCCTCAGAGTTTTGAAGCTCTGTGTCAAAAATGGGACGATTTCCATGGGTTATCAGTCTGGTGAAGTTGATGGAGGTACGACTTTATCATATTCAGTCTTCAGCGGTTCTGAGTTCAGTTCTAAAAACCTCTTTGCGCTATGCAGAAGGTCTCCATGGTTACTGCTAAAGATTTTTTTAAAATCCTTTTTCGTCTGAGATATCCTGATATGATAATCTGAGCTTCCGTTGCCATCTTGTACTGCTTCCTCCGTAATAGGCCAGTAATGTTTAGCTTTCTCTGACGCAGCTTTGAACGAATCTAGCCTATATAATTTTTACTGTCTTTGAATTTCAATGGCCTACTTTATCTTCCCGTTGCATCTCGTTAATGCTCTCCACCGATGCTCTGGCACCATACTCAGGGAGTTTATTAACACAATTAAAGTTGACTTTTTATCTTGTAAAATTTCAGACAACGCATAGTCTGTTTTACTGTCCAGAAAAAAAAGCATCTAGAAAAACTTGACCTCAGCCTTTCTTTGCATTGAATGAGACAGCTATATATTTGCAATCATAAAAAGGAATTTTTAATCCTCCTAGGGCACTTGCTACTGCGCTATGTTGAAATACTGCCTTGGTTTGAGATCAATCTTAACTTTGACAGTTTTTTCACAGATGTATTGTCGAAAGCTCTGCATGTCAAACACCATCGACGTAGTAGCTGCTACCCAGGCCTATCTCTGCTCGTCGTTAGATTTTTTTTGTGTCAAGGCTTCTGGACACATAGGCAGATGGTCTGTCATCTTGTAAGAGTGCAGCCTCAAAAAAAAAACAAAAAAAAACAGTTTGATGCCTCAGCGCTGTCACCGATTCTACGACACTCAAATACACCTGTGCTGAAGTTTGACAAGTCTTCTTGTTTCTCATTACGTTCTCATTCTCATTTCTCAGCATCGCTGAAAGAAATTTAATTTCGCGGTAAATTTGATCTACAAATTTCTGAGACGTCCGATTGGCTTGTGCTCTACTTCCTATCTTGGCTTGAACAACCTGATTTCGAATGCTCCATGCACTCGAGATTCGTGATTTCTGTTAATTTTCTTCAGACTAGGATAATATTGGGGAACGCTTTTTTATATAATTTGTTAACAGATTCTAGATTTTAGAGGAAACTTAGGCGTATGCAAACTGAAATAATTATACGATTTTTAGAGAGGCCTAGGGTACATTCAACAAGTAGAAACAGCTGCTGATACTTGGTCATTAGATTTTGTTAAATGTTAACATTTTTTTATTAACTAAACTCATGTAACCAGAGGCGTATTGTATGAAGGGGCAAGTTAATGTTATTATTGATTTATCATTGATAAGTGAACTTTACGTTGATTCATGTTTCAATCATAAGTAACTTAATGTTGTTGAACTTTCACTAGTAAGTTAATATTAGTGTTAATCTATCAGTGATGATTGAACTTCTTTGTTGATGTACAGTTATAGGTTAACTTTATGTAATTGCTGATAAATCAGTGAGAAGTTAATTTCCCATTACTGATGATCTATCAGTGATAAGTTAATCTACCTTACATTCTTGCCATTCTATCTTACTTAACTACTTTTAACAGCAAGACACCCTTTGGATACCGCAATTCCACCTCTTTAGGCAAAACAGATATTACATGGTAAAAACCCAAACACAACTACACTCAATAGCTAAATTCAAGCTTATGTCTAAATATTTAGGAAGATTTCAAGATTTAGGTTTAACACAAGATTCCCAGTCCTAAGTCATTCGGAAACATTTTAATAAAGCTATACCAATTGTGATCAGCAGCAAAGAAATACCCGCAGCAAACAGCCGCAACAACAGCAACCCAAATAAAATTAAAAGAAAAAAAATAACTTTGAGATAGAATGATGCTTGTGAGAAAAACATCAGCGCAGTACATAATGACATCATGTTTATTTACACATGTGGAACAAGTTTGGAGCAGTGTTTTTACTGGATTTTGCTGCTGCTGCCGTTGTTGTTGTTGTTGATAGTTTTTTATAAATATATACGTGCGTAGGGGTATTTCTGTGTGCCGGTGTTAACAAAGAAAAATAAAGAAAGTAAAACTAAAAACGATGGAAAAAATACTTATCACTATTAGGTAAATAATTTATGCTCGCGGTCTTTATAAGCAGTTAGAAAAAATATAGCAAAAATTCTTGAGTGTTTATTCATGTTACAGATAGTATAGCTCATCCATGAAAAAAGTAGCCATTAAAACCGTTAAGGAACAAAGCGCCTCAAAGATCTGCGCAACGCCACACAGAGCAGGAGATGGGTTTTGTGGTATTTATAATTTTCCTTTTTTCTAAATATTATTTGTTTAATTACCGGTCATTATAACTCAGCGCACTTTTATTGTCATCGAAAGGTCAGGGCTTCTATGAGTTACAAGCCTGATCTCCCGTTGAAATAAACATGTAGAAAATATAACATTGAAGAAATGCGAACTTTAATACAAAAAAACCCACAAATCAAGGAAAAAAAAAGCGACTTACATCTTCCAGAGCCATACAACTACACTGGAGAAAACAAACATTACAGCAGTTAGAACTACTGCGATAAAGAGAAACAAATTTTTTCTACGTTATTACATTTATCTCCTCCAGACCAATATAAATACATTAAATAAAAGCAAACTTTACCACAATAAGAGATTATAAAATTATCTCCTTCAGAGCCACTCATAGTACAGTTTGCAAATATATAGAACCTTGAGACATTGGAACTTATCTTATGTTTTCACGAAGACGTTCTTTAAATCAAGAAAAGATCTCAAGCTAAAAACGTAAACTAAATTTGGGTGCAATCTTTTAGGCAGCTCTGTTATTAATTTATCTCTCCACCGAAACCGTTATGACCCATTACAGATAATTTAGTGCTCCACCTGATGTGTAAAAAATGCTCTCCAATACAAAGTAAAAATTTGCAACTGCTCAGACAATATTACAGAAAAAAAAAATTAAGGCCTCGGATTTTTAGAAATAAATTCTATTGCTTTACCCTGGATTGATGAAGCTTATAGTTATTCTAAATCTAGACACAATCTGTGTAACTCATGCTGTACAAATTAATTGTAGCAAACTAATAACACAGCTTAACTTGAATTTTTAAACTGCAATGGATCCTGTCAATATCTTAAATTAAAACAAAATGTGGAAGTACGAAACGGGTGCAAAAGAAGCAGAAGTGTTGTTTACATTCGCAGCCACCGCTCTTGCATGTTTTTATAACGCTTTTTTTTCTTTAGCTGGAGTCGGTCAAATTTCATTTAATTTTTTAATTAGTTTAGTTTTTCACTCTATTTTAGTTAATTAAAATGGCTTTATATATATATATATATATATATATATATATATATATATATATTATATTATATATATGTGTGTGTGTATGTGTTATTTTATATATATTATATATTATATATATATATATATATATATATATAATATGTATATATTCCAAATTAACAATTATTTAATTTTAAAGCGTCATCCGCTTTGAAAATTTTAAACTGTTGAGAACAGTTTCTTAGATGTTATTTTGTTTATCATAAAAAAATTTGGCAAACAATTTTGATGAATTCATTACAATAAAAATACAATGAATTTTCAAAAACATTTTTAGCCTAAATCCTAAACTTTCATTTATTTATTTTTTACACACTGATACACTGATCTCGACAGATAAAAATTCAGTTAACTTCATCAGTATACATTGAGTGGTTTTGGAGGAGCTAGCGGAGAAAGAAACCAAAGTTGACTTTTATAATATAGATTGAGTTGAATCTAATGCAAAAAGAAATTTTCTGAATCCTTTATTTTTACAGTTTTCTTTCGCGGATTTTCAATTTTTTTTTATTTTTTTTTTAACAGACAACGTCGATTTCGACTGCAAGACATTTTTTTTCTCATAGAAAATCATCTGTATAAAGCAATTTATAAAGTGCGACATATTTTTTTCTCATAGAAAATCATCTGTATAAAGCAATTTTTAAAGTGCGACATATTTTTTTTTTCAACTTGATATCTTCTCTGCATGTTTATGATTTAAACTTACACTAGTGCGTCATAGCATTACATACTCAAGCCGCACCCCATGACTCGTGACACATCATGACTCAAGGTAAAGAGATCTTGTATAATATGGACCTGATGCAATACTCCACATTGATTATTTTACATAACGAAATGCAACACAGGGACAATTGTTTAGTCCATAGATGTCTTGGAAGATTAAATCATCATTTTACTTAATGTTTCATTTTCAAATCTTGAAAGCTTTGCCTGGAAACTGATGCCATTACATCAGTAATTGGTCTGACATTTGGAATAACACGCTCGCAAGACGGCTCATAGCGAAATTGCTTACAACTTCAGGCATTCAATGGATGATTTAATATATACAAAAAAAATCTAGTGTAAACTTATCAGACATAAAAGTAGTAGTTAAAGTAGTAGTAGTAGTCTACTAGAAGAAGTTGTTGATGATGGTGATGACAATGATGATGTTGTTATTGGGTGTGTGTGTCATTACCGTTATGACGATGTTTACGTATAGTTTCGATGTTAGAACGATTAATTTCAGGATAAGTGTAAAATGAGCTAAAATAGAGAAATACCCACAGATTTTAATTCATCTATAGATCAACTATTTATAATAATTATTTCTTGATCTAAATCTTAATCAATCTAAATTCATCATGGTCAAAAACAAAAAAAAAAAGAGAAAAAAAAAGCTTCATCTAAATTTCTCGTCTACCGACAACTTTCACAGTTTTACGATAGTGTGGCATTTTTACAAAGTCTTGAACCCTGCTGTTATCTCAATTTTTCTAATCTTGTACGTTGCTTACCTGATCCAACGCACTGTAATTTCTAATTCAACCTTAACAAAAAGAAACAACAACAACAACAACAACAAAAAAGAACAAAAAAATACAAAAAAGAATAAATGATTTTTTCCTCATTTATGATGCCTGGCAAAGGAAAAAGAAGATGCTCAGCAAAATGTTATTTACAGCGTTAATTTTGGGCTAACTTTGGCAGATGAATAAGACGCTGAAAATATGTCTAGACACACAATGGAAGTTAAGACTGACTCAAGACAGAGAAACTAAAGACGCGCATTTCTTGTCCAGACATACAATTATATTAAAGATTAACTTAAAGGCTGTGGAAGACAACAAGAAACTTAATATCTAGACATACATGTACTAGGAATGCATCTTCTAAAGAAAGCAAGAAGGCTTAGAATAAAAGAAACGGCGTCACGACTAAGAAGGCCAAGCTCCGCATAATGCGTTCTAAGTTATAATTTACGACAGAATGAAATTATTATGACTTTTTTATCTTGGTGTCTTTCTCATCTTTAAGCGTTTCTCAGATGAAATTTCTAGATCATTCCAGCGGAGAGAAGGAAAGGTCATACGAGGAAAGCGGGCTAAATTGGAACTTTAATTTGTATCTCAGTTATCGATTTTCTTCGGAAAACTTGAGCCTGCATGTAGTTGTCTTTGAAGATAATGATTGTTTTTGCGATCCGTAAACGTTTAGCACTGGCTTCGCATTGTTATAATCTTTGACGGAAAAAGCAGAGAGAGAGAGATACAGAGAGAGAGAGAGAGAGAGAGAGAGAGAGAGAGAGAGAGACAGAGAAACAGAGAGACAGATAGACAGAGAGGGAGGGAGGGAGAGAGGTGGTATGTGTTTATGGATCCCCTTAAAATAAACCCAAGATGAAATCTTGAATTTCTGTTCTACGAACTCCTCAAATGCGTTCAGAAATAGCTGTAATTAATGGAATTTCAATTATTATACATTTCTGCTGTTGTTTAAAGGTTAACTTAACATTTGACGTCCTCCTGTTCTTAATAGATGGAACGATAGAAACTAAGAAAAATACCTAGACAAAAACAGAAAAACAAAAGGTAAGAGAGGAAAAAAAGAGGGAGAGAGCGAGCAAAAGAGAGAGAGACAGACAGAACGATAGACAGAGACACAGAGGAGAGAAAAAAAGAGAGAGAGAGAGAGAGAGAGAGAGAGAGAGAGAGAGAGAGAGAGAGAGAGAGAGAGAGAGAGAGAGAGAGAGAGAGAGAAGCCTAGACGAACTAATGGATTAGAAAAAAACAAGAGTTAAAAGACAGGAACGTAAAAAAACGATATGAGGAGAAAATTATACATAAGAAAAGAGCGATATGAGAAAAAGAAAAAGAAAATAATGAGAGAAAACTGCTACTACTGCCACTACTACTACTACTACTACTACTACTACTACTACTACTACTACTACTACTACTACTACTACTACTACTACTACTACTACTACTACTACTACTACTACTACTACTGCTACTACTACTACTACTACCACTACTATTACTACTACTTCTACTACTACTACTACTACTACTACTACTACTACTACTACTACTACTACTACTACTACTACTACTACGACTACTACTACAACAACTACTACTGCTGCCACTACTACTACTACTACTACTACTACTACTACTACTACTACTACTACTACTACTACTACTACTACTACTACCACTACTGCTGCTCCTACTACGACTACTACCACAACCACCTCTACTACTACTACTACTACTACTACTACTACTACTACTACTACTACTACTACTACTACTACTACTACCACTACTACTACGACTACTACTACAACAACTACTACTACTGCTGCTACTACTACTACTACTACTACTACTACTACTACTACTACTACTACTACTACTACTACTACTACTACTACTACTACTACTACTACTACTGCTTCTACTCCAACAACAACTACTACAACTACTGCTGCTTCTTCTGTGATCACTGCTATGGCTAAAAATACTCTTCCCGTTGGACGAGTGTACCTAAAGATGTATATACAGTAGATAATTTTATTTCTTTAAAATAACTGCCCTTTCTTTAGCTGTTTCCATAAAAAGGTGTCGTATACAGACCAAACGCCCATGGTTAGGTCCAATGTTACCACAACCTTCACAGTGGGCTGGCCCGGACTATGGCCAGACACCTTATGCAAAAAGGTTTCGATCGAAATACCTCTATAGTGAGATTGTAAAGCTCTTTCTGGGGACTCTAGTGACTTAAAAAAAAATATAAAAATATTTACAAAATTGAAAAAGATAGATTAAAAAGATAAGTTAAGTGAAGTACTAGTACATAAGCCAATTTTCATGCCGCTTGCTACAACACATTTCACTAACAAATGTTTTGGATGACAAAAAAAAAACGCCTCAGCGACTCATATATACGTCCTTAGTGCAAGCTGTTTACTGTTCGATCGCAAGTCTAAAATAAAGGCTGCTCTGACGTCAGTAACAAGCTATGATTAGTATAGGAAGAAACATGAAGTGAATCCATTTATCCATTATTATGTTTTCCATGGACTATAAATGTATATCTCTTTTTTTTTTTTAAAGAAAATACAGGTTTTTTTTTTCATTTTATAGTATACCAATTTTATCATTGGTTCAACTGAAATAATTTGTTCGTTGCTGTTTGTTTATTATCTGGAAGAAACGTCCATAGCATGTAAAATTTGAATTCTAACACATTATCAAGGCAAACTGTATGCACTGATCGAAGTTGTATTTGACAAAATGAAGTTCTAAACTCACCTGCCAATCAAACGCGGGATTTTGGACCGCCAAATGATACCTGCGAATACCAGGGTAAAAGCTCTACAATCATAGCCATGGCAGTTTCTCCCAAGACATTGCTCTTTAAAACTATTCAAGGTGTTTTGATATTTTTAAATGTTACCTGAATTGGAAGTCTTTTAGCATTATGTGTGTGTGTGTGTGTGTGTGTGTGGAAATATCCCAGGCCTAATCAGTCGTTTTTTTTAATGTCTAAAAGGATGAAAAATATAATTAAAGCTGTAGAAAGAATAAAAAAAATCGGCGTGAGACATTTTAAAACGAAACTACACTTTCTTCAGGGAAAACGTGTTTTAAGTTTCACCGCCCTGTAAGGGAAGGCTAGAAAATGGACACGGATATGGCGATTTTCATTAAATGGTTTTCCAAGAGGATATCTTCATGACAGAGTGAGAAAACAATAGCGAGGCTAAAGTTTGTGGAAACATAACTAATCTAGTCTGAGTAACACCACATTGCATTTGGAATGTAAAGCATTTCGATATGATTTATCTTGAAAACAAAAATAGACGTTCGACAAAACTCTCAGGTTTAGTCCCACAAGGCTATCAGATGCGATTCTTTACAAGCAGACAATGGTATGAAATGTGTACATCTTTTTAGTTGTTTCTCTTGTTGACAACCACATTAAAGTCATTCGTAGGGAGCATACTGTGTCAGGATATAAGTTTTATCATGTAATTCAGATCAAAAAGTTGAAAAATTATCTCAGATGCAGACTGGAATCCTGATCATGTGCACACTACCTTTCCTCTGCTTGACGCCTGACGGAGGCTGTCTTTATACTTTAACGTTTTTAGTGCGCATGTCACATTAAAATAGACAGCCAAAAAGTTTAAAAAAAAATGCACTGCTATAGGTTAGTATATATTTTCGACCAAAACTTTAAAAGTCCTCTTTATTTTAATATTTTAGTAAAGTAGTTTCAAAGATACCATAAAGCTGGTGAACCTGATTTTTCTCTCTTTTTTTAACTTTTCTTTTTGTTTGTAATTTGTACCAAAAGTTCTGATGTTTCTGGCGCACACGTCACTCTGAATAAATCGAATGAAACTGGAAATTATTTGTAACGGCGAATCAATTTTAACCCCGACTGCCGCTCTCCGTGTTGAAGAAAATCTATAAGTTACGGGGAAAAGAAGAGTCGAGAAGTTCGGGATGAGTAGAGAAAGATCTACCAGATTCCCCGTTTAATGCGCTTCCTAGCTGACGTCACACATCTATTTCTGGTACAAACTAACGGTTTGTTTTGCTTAATGGTTTCGGTTTTATGCGAAACCATGTCATTAAAATATGTAACATTTTGGCAACCTCTAACTATCGTAATCCGAGAGGAAATATATTTGGTTGAAGATGGAAAGAAGAAAAAAAAAGAAGGAAGGGAGGGAGGAGGGTGTAAGGGAGACAATTTACTGCCGTTAGATGGCGATGACGTTGATTACCTATAGTGATGTAAGCGGGTGAAGTAACAATTTGAGAATTAGACATTGGGAATGGTATTACATGCTGCAGAGATAAAGAGACAGGTTATTCGACACACACAGAAGGAGAGAGAGAGAGAGAGAGAGAGAGAGAGAGAGAGAGAGAGAGAGAGAGAGAGAGAGAGAGAGAGAGAGAGAGAGGAAAATCAGCGAAAGGTTGAAAAAGATGTGACAGAGAGAAAGACAAACTGCGAGAGAGGAAAAAAGGCAGAGAGAGAGAGAGAGAGAGAGAGAGAGAGAGAGAGAGAGAGAGAGAGAGAGAGAGAGAGAGAGAGAGAGAGAGAGAGAGAATAAGAAAAAACAGTGACAGTTTGGAAAAGATGTGGCATAGAGAAAGACAAATTAAGAGAGAGGGGAAAAGGCAGAGAGAGAGAGAGAAAGTGAGAAAGAGAGAGAGAGAGAGAGAGAGAGAGAGAGAGAGAGAGAGAGAGAGAGAGAATAAGAAAAACAGTGACAGGTTGGAAAAGATGTGGCATAGAGAAAGACAAATTAAGAGAGAGGGGAAAAGGCAGAGAGAGAGAGAAAGTGAGAAAGAGAGAGAGAGAGAGAGAGAGAGAGAGAGAGAGAGAGAGAGAGAGAGAGAGAGAGAGAGAGAATAAGAAAAACAGTGACAGGTTGGAAAAGATGTGGCATAGAGAAAGACAAATTAAGAGAGAGGGGAAAAGGCAGAGAGAGAGAGAGAGAGAGAGAGAGAGAGAGAGAGAGAGAGAGAGAGAAAGAAAGAGAGAAAAGGGGAATGAAGAAGAGAGCGCGCAGAGCCAAAGACAAGTGCAGGGTTAAACAAAGATGGAGAGGACAGGAGAAAAAGAAAGACCGAGTGTAAGTTCAGTCGCTCACGACCTCCGCAGATCAGAATACTCCACAGGTAGTGAGCGCAGGTGAAACACTTGGCTGTAGGGGCTGATGCTGAACCATTAGCAGAATCAGGCAGCCCTCCATTCTTCTCCCTGCAGCTCATTTTTTTTGTCCCTCTTTCACTCTGTTTATATCTCTGTCTCTCTTACTTTCTTTGTGTGTGTGTGTGTGTGTGTCTTTGTCTCTCCCTCTCTCTCTCTCTTCCTCTCTGCTTTTTTCCCCTCTCTCCTAGATCCTTTTGCTTATCCCCTCCCCCCCCCCCCCCTTTGTATTCTTCCTCCTACTTTTGTCCTCTTCCATATTTTTCCTCAATTTTTTGCCCTCTGTTTTATTTTTGCGCCCCATTTCGTGCCTTCTCCTTATTTTTTTTTTTTATTGTTCCACTCTGGCAACTTCTGGCCATTTCTGGCCACTTCTGGCCACTTCTGGCCACTTCTGGCTCTCCGTCTCTCAAGATCTGGCTTAAGGCGCAATGTGTCGTAATGAAGACACGAAAAAACTAAAGCACGGCTCACCACACTAATATTCATCGTCGAAGGCAGGTAAAAAATGTATAAAGTGAGAGAAATGTTTGACACAAACGATGGAGAAACGCTTTGGAGAGAGAGAGAGAGACAGAGACAAATACAGACAGACAGACAGACCGACAGATAGATAGATCGACAGACAGAGATAGAGAGAAAGACAGAGACAGACAGACAGAGAGTGATTAAGAGTGGCAGAGATAAAGAGAAATAGAGAGAGGGAAAGAGGGATGGAGAGAGAGAGAGAGAGAGAGAGAGAGAGAGAGAGAGAGAGAGAGAGAGAGAGAGAGAGAGAGAGAAATCTGCGGTCGTCTATTAGAACTCTTCAGCGTCAAACAGCGGGGTGAGCAGAAAGAGAGGCAAGGGAAGATCACTCTGGTTTTTCTGGTTCCAGCTCCCTGCTAAAGATTTTCTAATAATAGCAGTGTTTGGGGGCTCCGGCAGACGGCAGTCGAACATCGGCTGGTTTAGTGGAGAGTTTTACACCAGGGTGTGCGGGATTAGAAGACATATTTTTGTAATATATTAAATGAACAGGTGGATCTAGATCTAGTTTTCAAATAGAGGCCCAGATGAGCACGAGTTGTAAATAATTTTGAACATAGATTTGTGCAGTCAACATTGAATTTCTATTATTGACTTCAAGGAATAAAATCAGATAGCATTTAACAGTATTAATAAGTTGTTCTTTGATTAAATTATGGGTGCGTCGAAAATACTGTGTTCAGGGCTCTGTTTCATTTTACTTTAGACGCTAACCTGAATCTTAAAATCTGGAACAGAAGTGTTAGAAATTGAAAATTCCAGCCAATGTCTAAATGAATTTTTTCTTCCTGACGTCACTGAAAGAAATATTAACTTCCGAGGAAGAATGAAAAAATTGCATGAAGACCCATGTCAACTCTAAAGAGTTGCGTGCAGAAGCAGAAGAAATACGCGCGCAGTGATTTTAAAAACTTGTGCAGTGTGTAGATAGCGACTAAACTAGTTGAGTACTTTGTGGATTCAATACATTGACTCGTTCCGTGTTTCAAGCTGTGAAGACATTCTGACCTTGTTACTATAAATACTTCCAGTAAGCCACCCAAATTACGACTGCATAGATTTATAAGAAAACCTTAGCCAATCTAAAAAGTTCACATTTTTCAACTGATAACTGTTCCAAGTTTTTTCGCTATGCGCGGTGTTATTCGTGTGTTCCTGAGTGTGAGACTGAGACAGGCCTGGGGTTGAGAGCGGACTGTGGAGTACTCACCTCCTCCCATCCCGTGTGCGTGATGTAGGGGGCCAGATCAGGTCAAAATCGGACCACAATTCGATTGATCTTTTGCAGGCGGCTTCGATCAGGTCAGTGTTTGCACTGGGCACGGTCCATTTGGACAGCGTATGTGTTACACAAGAAAAGGCCGGGGAGAAAGGGGGGGGGGGGGAATGGAGACACAATGGCTTTGTGTTCTATAGCTGATGTTTTTTTTTTTGTTTTTTGTTTTTTTTTGTTTTTCCTTCGTATGTTATCAATGGTAGCTTTATGTCTACGTGACTTTTCAAACGTAAGAGCATATAGAGCGATTCCCTTCCTTGTGTCGGGCTTAGGTTTGTAAATTAAACATCTTCCTTTGTGAAATTGTTATTATTGTTATTATTATTGTTATTATTATTATTATTATTATTATTATTATTATTATTATTATTATTATTATTATTATTATTATTATTATTTCCATTTTTTTTTTATAATATGGACATATTATAATAATGAATCTTATCTGCATAATCATCATCAACATCAGAAACATTATCATCATCTTCATATCATCATCATCATCATCATCATTATCCTCATCATCATCATTATTACTATTATTATTATTATTATTATTATTATTATTATTATTATTATTATTACTATTATTATTATTATTATTATTATTATTATTATTATTATTATTATTATTATTATTATTATTATTATTATTATTACTATTATTATTATTATTATTATTATTATTATTATTATTATTATTATTTTTTTTTAATCATCACCACCATTATGGTAATTCCAAATGTAGAACTATGAAACCTATGCAGTTGATCTGCTGTTTGAACTCAAAGCCATGCGGGTACAGTTTGTATAACCATAAAACAGAGGAACGGAAGCAATCCCGACTGCCTCACAATCCTGGTGAAAAATGAGAACATTTCTACAAGAGACTAAAAACTATTGGAAAAATTATCATTAGAAGCGTTTTACCTTGCTTACAAACAACAAACAAAATATTAAGGGCTCAGAAATGAAACGTTATCGTAATTTTACAGAATATTTCCTCTTTATTTGAATGTTCACGTTTGGCATAAGTATGTGTATGTTTTGTGGGGTTTTTTTTCTCTTCTTTGTTGTTTTATTGAAAAAAGGATGATAATTATTTGTTATCAACACACCGGGTGCTCTATGAAAGTGTAGGTGTCTCTATAAGGTTTTTATTTCGTTGTGGAATAAAGCAGCAACTGTGCCTTTAAAGGTTTCGAGTTTTTTTTTAAACGCTGTCTAGTTCTAGTTCGGTGCGTAATCAGAAAAAGAAAATTTTTTTAATTTTTTTTCAGCGATCAAAAATAAGGTGGGAAAAACAGTGCACTTAGCAATTATTTACTTGTTCATATCCAAGCAAGGATCACATATTTTATTGCTTCAAAGGACTGTGTGAATCGAACCATTTTCAATTTTTTGCACTCAAGTGGAGCTATCAAATAATTATAGTTTTGTAAAATGTTTTGTATATTTTTTTTTGTAACATCTCTACTCTGCGGATTCCAGATATAGATTTTCTAAAGCCATACTAGTGAACGAAAATTCTGACTGCAAAAACCCGGCTAACATAGGCAATTATAACTCAATCTTTCCCCAATTTCGAAACCAGTTTATAAAGAAACAATTTGCTCACCTTTCAGTTTTAATATTAAATATAGATTTTTCTCTTCGATCAACCTTTCTGAACTTAATTTTCTTTTCTGCATCTATGTTGGGTATTTCATCATCAGTTGGGGATGAAAAAATATCTATTTTCTCTCATTCACTTTCAGTCATGCTATCTCTCTCTCTCTCTCTCTCTCTCTCTCTCTCTCTCTCTATCTCTCTCTTTCTATCTATCTATCTCTCTCTTTCTCTCGCTCTATACTCATTTTTCTTATCTTTCTCTTTCTCTCTACGTGTCTCGATATCTGTATCTTTATACTTCTCTCTCGCTCTCTCTCTCTCTCTCTCTCTCTCTCTCTCTCTCTCTCTCTCCCTCTTTCTTTCTCTCTCTCTCATGCTCAGTTTCTTTTCATCTGTATATGAACAAAATTCAATTTACAAATGCAGGTAGAAAATAAAACCACATATAAAACATCAAAGCAGCGTTTTTTAAATGTGTATCCACAATCCGCTCTGTATTAAAACGTAGAAGGTCGGAGGACACGAGCCCGAAAGAGACGCGAAACACCCTAGACATTATAGTTATGCAATCGAAGAAAGCTTTGTATTTTGTGATGCGTTCGATTTACTTCAGTATATAAAGCTCTATCGATCCTAAATTTCTATCGACGCACCAAAAAATAATGCGTGAAACACTAAAATTGCTGAGAAAGGGAGAGGAGTGGAGAGCGTAGCGCGGTGTACAGGAGGGTACAAATTGCGGTATTGATCGCAGCTCACGGTATAGCGGATTATGGAAATAGATGCCTGGAACGTGAAAACCAGATCTGTACAACTACTACATAACTGGTAATGATGTGATTGTGAAATGAGTTTGAGTGCGTGGGTACTGTGAATGTGTGTGTGTGTGTGGGGGGGTGTGTGGGAAATTATACATAAAAAAAATGAAAGAAAGAAATTGAGTTCGTTTTCCCGCAGTAAGGAAGCGACACCTTCATGTCATTATGAAATCAATGTTATAATTATGTAGAGCCAGCTTCTTGTCAATTCTATCAGACAAGTGCTGCCATATTGAGTCACTACTCCACACCCCTTTGATAAATATTCCAATCTCCACCCACTCCCAACCCCGAAAAAAAAAAAGGAAAAAAAGAAACTTTTACCTATCATCACTTAGAAGAGGTGCTTCTAAAAAGCTGGATTTTTTGCTTCACCATGGTATGCTGGGTTGAATGTTGCAATTAAATCGCTTTATACCAGAAAAGTTTTTTTTTCTATAAAATGTTCTCAAAATTAAAGAATTCGCGAATCAAGGTTGTTTTGTTTTTGTTTTTTTTTTTAATCGTTTTGTCGTTCTTGTTGTTGACTGACAGACATTCCAAAATGCAAGGTAACCATACAAGCTAATGAACTCTCAACTCCTCCTTGTGTGCGGTTGGCCTATTTGAGGAAAAACAATTTCATTTCCCCAACCTGCCATCGGAGAAAAAGCGTTGGTACTTTATATATATATATATATATATATATATATATATATATATATATATATATATATATAAAGCATATGTATTTTTTTTTTTTAACTTTTGTTTAAAGCGCTATCACTTTCAAATCTTATTTCTACGCGAAGACCTTTTAGTGGCTAGGAGCTTGGAGACTTCTCAGATTTATACACTGCATGTAATAGACGGCATTACTATCATTTTAACCAGATTCCCAGTCGGTAGAGAAAAGATGTGTTAACAATTATCACGAAGACGGAGGCAGAATCAACAATATCTACGAGAGTTGAAGCAATTACAGTAAAAGATTACTTCCTCTTATCGCGACGTGCGCTCTAGAATGTGACAAAGGGAGATCACCCCATACTCCGCAAGCAAGGGAGATAACTGGTTCGAGCTCACTCCATATCGATAGAATAATATGGCGTTGGAAATATATTCGATACTTTGGACGCTGACCTTGACCTTTGATCAAAGCTTAAACGCGGGACATTACAGAAAATGTTTGTCTATCTTTTTTTCTTTCTCTCACTTTCTGCACCCCTCTTTCTCAATCCCTCTTTTCTCTCTCTCTTTCTCTCTCTCTCTCACACACACACCCACACACTCTCTCTCTTTTTCTCTCTTTTTTTTCCTCTCTCTCTCTCTCTTTCTCTCTCTCTCTCTCTCTCTCTCTCTCTATCTCTCTTTAGATCCTTAGATCTAACTTCGGCTGTCTCAGCCTCTAACGTTGTTTGACTGCTTTGTTTATTTCTCTCTCTCTCTCTCTCTCTCTCTCTCTCTCTCTCTCTCTCTCTCTCTCTCTCTCTCTCTCTCTCGTTTTCTCTCTCTTACACACAAGTCTGTAAACAACTCTGTTCTATCTGAAGGGATGAACCGGTGCTCTCCAATACCGATAAAACAAACAACACCAATGACTCACGGTGATTAAGTTTGCATGGTACTCAGACTCCAACCCGTGAATGAAAGCGTACTAACGGCCTTTTCGTTTCAATGTCGTCAAGTTCTTGAAAAAATTTACTCAGGCAATTTAGATTGGCTTGCATTGTATTCGAAAAGAAAAAGAAAGAAAACAAACGGTGGTGAAAACTAATAAATCAAGTCCTGTTCCATAGCGCCGCTTAAAACACCAAACGAATAAACCTTGATAAACCTCTACATTAAATCTGGGAGTAAATATTTAAAGCTCAGCTCATCCTTCTACAGACCTGGCGTTACATGGCGTAACTAATAGCCAGCTGTTGCTAATAACAACAACAACATGACCTACAGCAGCGGCAGCAACTCTTGACGCAAAAAATCCTCTACAGAAAACACATCATGAATAATCAAGTGGTCCCTTGTGTTTAAATGCGATGTTTGAATAGATTCTACAGGACTAATCACACCTTGGTGTGCTAATTGGAAAATTTCGAAATTCACCCATAAATAAATTTCGAATGCGGAAGTGCGATTTAACCAGAATCGAATTTACTGTGGTTATGTATGGTTCGATTCGAAGAGTGGGTAGAGTTTGTTGCTTTTTTTCCTGGTTTAATCGGTGATAATTCGATTCATAGATCAGTTTTCGACTCGTTCATCAGTTGATTGACTGTTTGACTTGTAAGCTGGTTGATGTGTTTCAAATATTCAGTGGCGCTTGAATACCTATATATATATATATATATATATATATATATATATATATCCGCCTCCTCTGAAGAATTAGTTTTCTACGGGGATTCAGAAAGAATAATGAGAATGTGTTTAGTGGTTAAAATAGATTGTTTAGCTCTGCAATGCCAACTACGAGGAACACAATACCGCCTCATATATTTTCAAAAAGTGTGCATCGATTTGGTTCCATATCAGAAAGGGAATTTTTAATTTGTATACGGCATGCCATATTCTATATTGAATAACTTTTATCATAGATATTCTTTCCAGCTTTTTGGGAGGATAAAACTTTGAGGAAAACACTGTTGTTTTGTAAAGTTTAGCACAGAGCCAGCGCAAATTTGTATAGATTATCCAATTTTACCTGTTTAGTTCTTAGAGATAGAGAGATACAGAGAGAGATTAAGAAAGGCAGAGAGAGAAAGAGAGAGAGAGAGAGAGAGAGAGAGAGAGAGAGAGATACGGGGACAGATATAATGGAGATAGAGAGAGAGACAGAGAGACAGATAGAGAGACAGAGACAAAGAGAGATTGAGAGCATGCAGGCCTCTTAAGCGTATCTTTTTTTTTTTAAACATATTTTTAGTGACCTTAATAAATTAGATATCTTCATTTTCCACTCAGGTACAGCATTATAAGCGAAAGGTTACTCATCTTCCCCAACATTCTCCATACACCCCCACCTCCAACTTTACCTCCACCTCCGCTTCCACCTCCGTCCCTTCCCACTCCATACAAATCTTGGCGCAAATTATATAGTAAAAGGAAAAAAAGAACAAAACGTATACACATAAATAGACAGAGCTGTACCGAAGTTCTTACATATAATTATGCTCTAGAAACATAGATTTCTATTAGTTTCTTGTCTTGTAGAAAATTACTCTTTTCTTATTCATTATAAGAAATGTTGGAAAGATTGTTCTAAATGAGCCAGACTGCCTCTCTTTTTTCCCCTTATTTTCCAGCTTGAGATGTATAAAGATTAATTCAACCTGTTGGCAAAGCCGTGCGTGTTAATACATTTAATGCGGATCAATGCGTGTTTCTCGCACTAGAAGGGTTTTCGCTTTAAAAAAAATAATGGCAGATAATCTGGCCGTGTACTTTTTTTACTTTTTTGACGTAGATTAATATTTCCAACGCGCTATTTTTTCTATTTTCTCTTGTTGCAAAGATCGTCATTGTTGTTGTTGTTTTGACATTATTGTCCTTGATATCGTCCACGCTAATTTCGTTCTTCGTCGTTGTTTTTTTCTGACAGTTTTTTCTTTTTTTTTCAGGTGGGGATATTTTTATGTTTGTTTTTCGATTCTGTTTTGTGCATTGCTTTATAATTATTTTCATTATTATTTCTAGAGGCTGAGCTAAGCACGAGCGTGGCAAATATGCTGATTCTTGGATCACAATGCTCATTGCTCTGCCAAATCCGATTGGCTTCGGCGCATTTCAAATCATGTTTGCTGCGAACTGTGAGAGCCACAGTGACCTTGAAGTGGCTCAGTCACCTTAAGCTTTGCAGGGCAAATATAAGAGAGGGTTCGAGTCCTGCTGGAGATTATCAATGAGGTGAGGACTTCACCTTCAAGGCGCTTTCATAATTAAAAAGGAGTAATTCATTGAAAAGTTTTTAGAGGAAATGGTTTTAGAACTCTCAATACATTAGAATCATAACAAATTAACGACATCGTCTAAAATGTTTTCTTCCTATCTTTCATGGTTCCTTTATCTTTAATTACGGTGTACGTGCTAACATGCAGGGGTGATAGATGAAGCAACAAAGAAATAATTTTTTTTTGTCATATAATTAAATAAAATTTAACCGTCTGAAACTCGAGGTCATGGACTTCGACTGGGCTCGCCAAGAAGCTTGCCTGAATGGCAGCTCGAAGCTTAAGAGTTTTCATCTGCTTCTGACGGAAGGTCGTTCTCTTTCTATAAAAAATATATATCTTTAAATATACATATATATATATATATAATTATAAATCCTATTATAAATATATAGATATATATATATATATATATATATATATATATATATATATATATACAATAGGAGATACAAATGTGTTTAGAAAGTTCAGTAAGCATCAGCGTTGTTTGGCCGGCGAGGCACTATCGATGACGTAAAATAAGAAGGTCACGATTATTTAGGGGAACTGTGACTTAGATTAAAGTTACCTACGGACAAAAGGAAAAAAAAAACGGTTGTTCAGATTTTGAGTGAAATTATGAGAAAACGAGAAGTGAAGTAGTCGGGAATGAAGGAAGAGGGAAAGGGAGAAAAAAAGGGATGAGGTGGTGGGAGAACAAAGAAGGAAATCAAGAGGGCTCCTTTTGAGAAAGTTATCGTACCCTGATCTTTGTAAATCTATCAAAGAGCTCACCACAACACAAGGAAAAACAGTAAGTACAAAAATATCCACAAAAAATTTTATAATCTGAGAAGATTTTTTTCCCAGAGACTTGAAAATCACAACAAAGAAAACAAAAAAAATGCCTAGAGTGCTAGAAGGAGTCAATCAAGTGTTTGCCGTTTCCAGCCCGTTTACCGCGTGTAAAAATGTCAAGAGGGTGGGAGGGAGGGAAGGGGGGGGGATACAAAACTGGAGCTTATCTTAAAATAACTTTGGATGTATGCACTTTAATGCCGTTTATTCCGCAGCATGCATACATTACCGTTTCTAAACGCATTAAAGACAATCTTCGCAGTTTTCGTCCATGTATCCTGTCTGTTCTGTCCAAATAGAAACAATTAGCCAATCCCTGGTGGTTCCGGATACAGCCCGATTCAACCGGAGCATTTTGAAACCTGTTGTGTTTACCTCCGATGAGGCCTGGCCGAGACATTGCAGGAGTGTCTGGCAGATATCGGTCAGATCGACGGGAAAGGTAAACAGAGAGGTGAGAGATAGGGGGGGGGGAACTATCCTTGGAGGATACTCTCAAATAGACTTGAGAGACGTTAAGTATCAAAGAAATATTGATACTTGTAGGATACTCTCAGAAAGACTTAGGAAACCTTAAGTATTAAAGAAATACTGATAGAGCCATAGAAGACGTAAAGGTGGAGGAGGATCTAAATCAGATTATCAGGATCTACCTTGACCTTGACCTTTTACTTCGATGTCAGGTGAGGCGGGAGTTGAACTTGGCAATTGATCCCTACGTCACCACGGACGCAATAGACGGCTGTCAAGGAGGTAGGCCTCAGCCACAGCACCGAACAAACAGACCCAAGTCCAGAGCTAAACAAACAAACAAACAAACAAAACAAAGCGGGGATTGAATGTTGCAAATTGAATGTGTTGATTTTTTTTTGGGGGGAGGGGGGGGGGGGTGAGGGGGCGTTAATTTCTTTTGCATTTGACGTAATGGTTGCCTTAACCTGTGTAAAGGTAAAATATTGATTTAGTTGAGGGTCGAAAAGTGCACCTGACCAGCGTTCGCGAAAATTGATTTTTATCAAGTTTGAAGATTCTCGTAGTTATTGGCCTTTATCAGAAATAAATATCAATAAATTTTGGTTCCTGGAAACATATAGCTGGAAAAAGTTTTACTTAACAAAAACCTCACCCAGATAGATGGCGTAAAATAGGAATATTTCGATGATTTGCTCTCTCTCTCTCTGTGTCTCTCTGTCTCTCTCTCTCTCTCTGTCTCTCTCTCTCCCTCTCTCTCTCTCTCTCTCTCTGTCTGTCTGTCTCTCTCTCTCTCTCTCTCTCTCTCTCTCTCTCTCTCCCTCTCCCTTTTTCTCTCTCGCTCTCTCTCTCCCCCTGTCTTTCGCTCTTTGGCCCTTCTCTCTCTCTCTCTCTCTCTCTCTCTCTCTCTCTCTCTCTCTCTCTCTCTCTCTCTCTCTCTTTCTCACTCACTCTTTCCTTCCACCCATCTCTCTCTCTCTTAATCTCTCTCTACCTGTTTCTTTTCAATGCCTCTTTATCTTTCACTTCCACTCTCTCTTACTCTCTCTATAACTATCTGTCACTGATTCTGCACCCATTTTTTCCCTCTTGCTATAACCTATCCGATATTAAAACTCTTTCATTCTTCTTTCTCTTCATTCCATAAACCTATTTTCTCTCATCCCACTTAAAATATGCTCATCTAAAACATTAAAAGCAAACAGTAAAAAAAAATGTCTAAACAACACCACACATCGTTTTGTAGACTGGGCAAAGTGGAATCACAAGGAAAACTCGATGGACTTAACTCAACAGTTCAGTGCAAAGTTGAAATAGAGAGCCATTGGTGCTGTTATTGATTGCGGTGGAACGGTTATTGTTCCTGAAATTATTATTCAAATACTGATTTTTCTTAATGAGAACGACAATTTCAAATCCGAATACAAATTCTGGCAATATCGGGACACAACCTAAACCTATATACACAAACCGTTTTTATGTAAAAATTTGTTCTCTAGTTTATGGACAAGAAAAACTACCTTTACAGTACTATATATTATTTTTGATTGATCCAGCACATAATCAAACATGTAACATAATAACGACAACTCCAAATCCGATTACAAATTCTGGCAGTATCGGTACACAACCTAAATCTGTATACACAAACCGTTTCTTATGTCTAAATTTGTGGTGAAGATTATGGACAGGAAAAAAACTACACTATATTCTGATTGATCTAACACATAATAAAGCATATAACATAATAAAGACAGTTCCAAACCCGAATACAAACTGGCACAATTGGTACGCAACTTAAATTCACATACACAAACCGTTTTTTTTTTACATATAAATTTGTGTCGCATTTTACGAAAGAAAAAACTACACATTATAGTATTACATTCTGATTGATCCAACACATAATCAACCACATAACATAATACCGACCATACCATGGCGTTATTCTGGGTTCGTGCATCTAAGCCGCACGCTTCAGTGGACTCTAACAAAAGCTGAATGCAGTGAGATGGAGAAATGTATAGATTTCTTCTCAGAACAAACAGTACTGGAATTCCTTATAGAAAAAAAAAAGGACGCAGTCTATGGTGAAGAATAGGAGAACGGAGGAGCTTAGTATGTGTGTGTATGTATGTGGGGGGGTGGGGGGGGGAAGGGTAGAGGAGGTCAGTAACTGCGTGCATTTGATAAGCTCAAAAAAATGGAGGAGATGTTGAATTAGTATTGTGGTACTGAGTTAGCACGAGCACATTAATTTGTACTTTCTTTCTTTCTTTCTGCCTCTCCGTGTGATTCCTCACTATTTGTCTCCGGCTGTATAAATTTATCAGTCTCTGCTCTGTTTGTCTGTCCTGCCATCTTGTCAATGTGTCTCTATCAACGCATAAAATGTCGATGTTTCTGTTCGAATGTCTTTCTATCTATCACTTACTTTGGGTACATCGTTAATCGTGTATCTTTCTCTCTCTGTCTTTCCTTTTTTTTGAACTCTGTGCCTTTTCATCGTAAGTATGTCTGTCTGTTCATCTGTCTGTCTATGTCTATGTCTTTCTCTGTCTCTGTCTTTGCTTTTGTCTCTTTCTGTCTATCGGTCTGTCTTTTTCTCTCTGCCTCTCTCTGTCTCTGTCTGTCTCTGTCTGTCTATCTGTCTGTCTGTCTGTCTGTCTGTCTGTCTGTCTGTCTGTCTGTCTCTCTCTCTCTCTCTCTCTCTCTCTCTCTCTCTCTCTCTCTCTCTCTCTCTCTCTCTCTCTCTCTCTCTCTCTTTCTCTAAATGTGTCACTCAGCCGCTCCCCCTCCTAATTTCTCTAACTCGGTCTGCTTATCTGTGTGTATAGTTCACATCTTGTTTCTCTATTCTTCTCTACCTCTCTCACTTTTGTCCTTTCAACGCAATAAATTGAGTATTCTTTAGCCGCAAAGCTGTGAACAAAAAAAAAACCCTATTGATATTCGTGTTCTCAAATTCAACGGAAATAATTTCACTTCCACCAGACTTAAATTCATATCCCATTTCCTCTCCTGACTTCTGTTTTACATTCGCACAGGGATTGTAAAACAAAATTCTTTTTTTTTTTCTGTGTACTCTTTTCCTACTGTATTTTATTTTTAAGAGAACTTGTCTTGATTTCCTAATATCAATAGGCGAAGAATCAGGATTCACCATCTTATTTGTCACCGGAGAGATCAACTGATGGTTTTTAGAAAAGTTAATGTTCAAACGAGGAACTCTCTGGAGAATATTATTTACAGGGGACTTATTGTAAAATAGTTTTACTGGTAAGTCCATGACGGAATACTCCTACTGGGTACATTATGAGGACGAGCTCGCCACTGGCGAGAGCAAGTGAAAGAATTCCTGTCAAAAGCTCGATTAGTTCTATTTAAAAAATTCCAAGAGCTCCACAAAGTCGAAGGCACGGCAGATAAGTCAAAAATCACTCGCTCAGATAGATCAAGAGCCAACTTTGTGATATGCGTGAAGGAAGGTCACAAAAAGTGGACAGGGTAGACAAAAAAAAAGGAGAAAGGAATTTAAGTTAAGTTAAACCCTACCCAAAGGAATGGATTTTTAAGTCCCAGCAAACATTTTAGTGATGGCGTCTTCTTCATTCTTAGCGTATCAGAGTTATGTTACTAGGCTGATTTGAATATTCACCTTCTACTAATCAGCATATACGTGATGGCGTCTTCAATATTCTTGGGGTATTAGAGATAAGTTACAAGGATCACTAAAATATTCACTGTCCCTTAAAAGCCATTGTAGTCATACGTACTTCTACAGATAATTTTTGAAGATTGCAGAGATAAGTTGCAAGGCTCGTTTAAATATTTATCGTTCCCTTATAACTATTTTCGTGATGGCGTCTTCAACATCCGTGGGGTATTAGATACAAATTACAAGGCTCATTTAAATATTCACCTTCCCTTTAACAACCGTATTACTGATGCCGTCTTCTAAAGATAACTTTTTAGTTTTAGGGTATTAGATATAACTTATAAGGCTCATCTAAATATTCACCCTTCCTTAATAACCATTTTAGTGATGCCGTCTTCTGCACATTTTTTTCAGGGTATCAGAGATAAGTTACAAGGCGCTATGTTGAGGATCAAGTTCACTCATAAATTAACCGTCACCTATGCGTAGCGCCTTTTTATCAGATCGTTTTTAGATCAGGCACGGTATTAGCTTCTTACCCAAACATTGAGATAAAAATAGAAAGATAATTTTGTAATATCCAAACCTATTATACACCTTCGCAAACATTAATTATCGTGTAGATTTAAACGAATGCGCAGCTATGAATTCCTGGAAAAAAAGTTCACGTAGAGACCTTTTCCAGTAATTCATAGCATTCTAAGAAGTTTTAAATGATCTAAGAATAGAATTTGCTGATTTTCCACATTTTTTTAAGTATATCAAATTTTAGAAGTCATTATATTAGTATGCTGGAGTTGCAAGTACCTCTGGTGAAGTTGTTTTGATTTGAAGATATAGAGGAAAAAATATCTTCCAATCTCTCCCGTGCTTTCTCTTTCTTGCTCTCTCTCACACTCGCATCTGCGCGTTGAAATTAGTTTATACCAACATACATTATTTGTTTTTCTCAGGTAGGAAATGTCTGTATTTTTTTTTTCTTTCAAGTCCTTCTTTTATGATTCAGTTTTACTACAAAAACCCAGAAATAGTTTGCTTTGAAGGTAGTGATTTCACTAATTAGAGGCTAGTCCATATCTTAAGTACTTCACACAGTCAGGTAACTTCAAAGAGTCATAGACCAACGTGTACTATTGTGAACTGTTTCGAGTTTCAGAGGCATTGAAAATATCTCTTTCATAGAAAGTTACAAAATAGAGTAAGAGAGATAAAGAGAAGAACAGGTAGAGATACAGAGCGAGAGAGAGAGAGAGAGAGAGAGAGAGAGAGAGAGAGAGAGAGAGAGAGAGAGAGAGAGAGAGAGAGGCGAACAGGCACACAGAGAGAAAGACAGAGACTCAGAGAGAGACAGAGACAGAGACAGACACAGAGAGAGACAGAAGGAAAAGACGGATACACCGACAGACAGAGAAAACAGAACTATTTCAAACCGAGATCAAGCCAATCTGTACCCTGTTCTGGTTTTTACCCAATGCTTCACAAGAGCTGTTCGGCGAGGTTTCCTTTGATGAAGCTACAACAATCATAAGCTACGGCTGGTGTTTAACCAGGGTTTCAGATCTTCTTTGTGATAGAGGATATTTTTTTCTTAAAACTTTATCGATCTTTCCTTGATGAAGCCTGGACATCTAAGCCAGTTTAGGTCTTGTGTCGACTTTGGTTTTTTTTTTTTTTTAATGGGTGGTTCATTAAAACTTTTGAAACACTCTCAAATAATGTTTTTCTTTACATTCTAAGTTTAGGGCTTTGTTATAATTGTTTTTGTTCGCATTTCATTTTGTAATATAATTATATACATATATATATATATATATATATATATTTTTTCATAGGGTAATGGTGTGTGTATATGTGTGTGGGCTGAGAGAATATACGTTACTTACTTGTGTCCATTAATATTTCAAGGCTTTTCTGGATTAAATCGAAAAAGAAAGGTAAACACACCATCTTGGAGGACAACTTTCTAACTACAAAGGATCTAAAAGGAGCCCTGTGTGTCTGTAAAATAGTAAAGAAACAGACACAGAACTTTATAATTACGGGACAAACGAAGAAAACAGCACAACTATAAATATATCGTATAAACGTTTAGACGTCGATGCGGGTCCATCAGAAATGTACAGAAAAAAAGACTATCCCAAGTTATACATAAGATTGAGGCTTTTTTGTTTGACTGATATTTATTTTAAGAATGTAGGATATGAAGTAATATTATTCTCCGCGGTGTAGATTTTTTGTTTCGCTCTCAACACAAAAAGCTCTCAACTATCAAACACATTTTTAATTACCTGCCTATTTTCAGGATAATCCAGTATCAGGTCTTTGCGTTCATTGATTACCAAGAGTTCTTATTTTTCCCTCAAAATCATATGAGTTGGGTGGAAAATTTACATAAAGCTTTTTGGGAGAAAAGCGTCTTTCCTCAACAAAACCAAACTAAGGTGTGGTTGGGATCGAAATCTTAACCAAGTGGTTACTGCGTCACCTTGCTTAATAATGACAGTTAATAGTTCTGAAAATTTTTTCTTGCTTAATTTTGTCAAACAGTAATGAATTAGCCTTTCAATCACGCTAAAAGAGTTTTCTAGAAGAAATGAGAAAATTTGTTATTAAAACTACTTTAACTACACGTTCAGCACTAAGAGATGTTGCAAAACTTCAGAAAGTGAGAAGATAAATTACAATCTGGTTTGATTGCCTTGTGAGGTAAAGCTGTATTTCTTTTCTACAGGTGAGTCTACTCGTTTAAAGTTTAAATGTAAACTTCACTCTCATCTTATAAGATTGCGCAACTTTTCTTAATTTGCTAAATTCACACAAACTCTGATTGCAAAATTCATATGCACAAATTGATCAGTTAAGTCAACATGCAGAATTGATATACTTTGAATATTAATACAATATTATTTTTGTCTTTAAGTATTTTAGTCTTTTTTTTTTTCCTTTCGAACTTCGGAAATGAGATTCAAGAAAATTTTAATATGTCCTTTCTTCTGACAAAAAAAAAATGTTTCATCTTATTTTAAAAACAAAAGATATTAATCGGCAAATTATGTACATATTATGTATTTGTATATATGGATGTAAATATTTTTATTCCGTTTCCCTTCAATTCTGAAATTAATGAGAAAAATAAATTTCTAGATTTTCCAATATTTTCTTTGTTTTTTTAAGAAAAATATTCCTCTCAGTTATGAAAAAAAAAACTTTACAATCACGACAAATTCTCGTGATTCTATATTTTGTCTCAGGAGCGATTTTTTTTTTTTAATTTTTTCTTGAGCGCTTTCAAAATCATGCAAAACTGAAGCTGCATTCAAACAAAATCCACCAAATTCCTTGAAATGATAAAACATCGTCATGATTTATCCATGTGTAAAGCTCAAAATACATTTACTTTTAATCTCGGCGGACGGAAAGAAAAGAAACTGTAGACGCTCACTCGACAACTTTTTTTTACGCCTGAGCGTAATGTTAATAAACATTTCGCCTAAGCCTATTGCCGACTGAGATCTAAAAAAGGACACTAATGAATAATGATGCTTGTGGGACAAAACTATTGGTCCCAATCGGGAATAGCTGGATGTTGTTGGAGGAGACTGATTAAAATCTCAACAAATTTACCAACGCAAGAAAACACGAGTTCTTCTAAAAATATCTGAAGAGAAAAAAAATATCTCGTAAGTATCGATTTTACATTTGTTTTTTCTGGAAATAATTATTGTCTAGGGAGAAAATGAGTGCTGATTGTATGGAGATTTGAACTGAACAACAACAACAACAACAACAACAACAACAACAACAACAACAACAACAATAATAATAATAATAATAATAATAATAATAATAATAATAATAATAATAATAATAATAATGATAATAATAATAATAATAATAATAATAATAATAATAATAATAATAATAATAATAATAATAATAATAATAATAATAATAATAATAATAATGATAATGATAAAAGTACTGTTAAATTGCAGCATAAACAGCTGTTTGTCTATAATCTGGGACAAAATATTTAAAAAAAAGTAAAAGTGTCTTGCAAGTAAAGTAAATAAAAAAGCCACAACTAGTGGTATGGCATAACATTTTTTAACATTGAAAAAACAGTTTTAGAAATCGTCCGGGCAATGTGAAGATGGGTGTGCGTGACTGCTAAAAGTAGTTTGAAAAATTTCTTGCAGCTGATTGTTAATCAAGAGACAAGGGATATGGCATTATTACTTTTTTTTGGCATAGAAAAAGTTTTCGAATACGTCGTAATATTTTGTAGATGTGTGTGTGTGTTTTTTTGAGTGCTTCATACAATAACTGACGTTCAGCCGTTAGAGCAATGGCTTGTCAATAATGAGGTGTAGGGTTCGAATTCGACTGGACATTAACGCTGACTCTTTATATATAGACGTTGAGGATTTATTTTGAGACACACCGGTCAACCTAACGGAAGACAGTTTTGGCAATGACGTTATACTTATATTAGTCTTTTTTAAATCATTGCCATGAAGTGAAAAAAAAAAAACTGACCTAGAAGTTAGAAATCCAAAATTACTATATAATGGATTTTGACATACATTATATGGATATTTACATAAGGCGAGTTGAACTCTTGAGTTACCTGAAGTTTCTGGTACAAGGTTAGAGAAACAAAGAGAGATTGAAGAGAGTCTGACAGTTATGGCGAGAGCACAGAGAGAGGCAGTCATAGTGATGAACGTATAATAAAAAAACTCAGATTATGCAGAGATGTGGAAGAGAGGTTTGGGAGTGAGAGAGAGAGAGAGAGAGAGAGAGAGAGAGAGAGAGAGAGAGAGAGAGAGAGAGAGAGAGAGAGAGAGAAAGCAAAATAGCAAAACTGCTATAGACCATCCTTTTAAAATACACGGCCCATAAGTATCTATAATTAGATACGCGTTCTTTTCTCAAAAGTTTTGGGAGTGGTGGATACGGAAAAGATGTGAACATAGAGAAAGAGAGAGAGAGAGAGAGAGAGAGAGAGAGAGAGAGAGAGAGAGAGAGAGATGACAGAGACAGAGACTGAGAGAGACAGAGACAGAGACAGACAGACAGAGCACAAAAGACAAAACAGGCTGAAAGCTGGAGATTAGAGAGAGAAAGAGAGAAGAAGAGACAGAGACAGACAGTCAGACAGAGAGCACAAAATACTAAACAGGCTGAAAGCTGGAGATGTAAAAAGAGATTGGAGAGTGAGAAATAAAGCAATGTGAAGTTATTCAGCAAAAGAGGTAAGTCAGCTAGAGACGTAAACCGGCTCTCTGGCAACAAGAGCGATATAGAGGCAAACTAATCAGAAACTAGAGGAATCCAGACACGGCTTTGAAAGAGCCAAGAAATTGCACGGAGCTAGATTTAGGTCTAGTTTCTCTCCTCTCCCAGTGTTTGTATGACTAGTCGCCTGGCTTTGATTACATTCTCCTATGTTGTACCAGGCCTCAGACACCTGAGTGTGAGCGCTGAAACTGCTCACCTGGGCTAAGCCCGTGTTTACACTTTATGGCGGGCTCTGTGGATTGCTCTCC
Organism: Elysia crispata; assembly: GCA_033675545.1. Lineage (NCBI taxonomy): Eukaryota > Metazoa > Mollusca > Gastropoda > Plakobranchidae > Elysia > Elysia crispata. The sequence goes on along the minus strand of JAWDGP010004286.1, from coordinate 292,527 downwards.
GGCTGTGGGGCAAAGGTCGCAAGGGTT
>JAWDGP010004286.1:287500-290000 GCA_033675545.1 Elysia crispata | reverse complement strand
GAAATGAACTATTGATCGCGACCAAAGACTATTCAATTTCGTAACGAAAGCTCAGCGAGTAGGCAAAACTTGTTCGATGTATTTGAAGTAAAAGGCAACATAAAACAATAAAAACAACAACAACAACAACAACAACAACAACAACAATAAAATACGAAACAGCAGTGAACCGGCCAGTTGCTTTAATGTCTTTCCATTTCTTGGTTGGGGTTTTGAGATTCGCTAAAAATAATGGTATCAATGTATACGGACATCAAGACTGTGTATTTCTTGTGCGAAAGTGACAAAAAAATAAGAAATAAAGAAAAGAAGCATACCGATGGATGAAATGGAAGTGATAAAATGAGTTGGGTGGAGTGAAGGGAAAATACCTCACTTTGCAGTATGAGAGTAGCACAGTTTGGTGTGTTGCTGTAGCTGAGCCATTAAAGGTTGCTCAGGTAGAATAAGGGTTGGAGCAGCACACAACCTCACTGAGAAGTAGGAAGTGGCGACATCTCGCCCAGTGAATAAAGTTTGCCACAGGAGGTAACGATGAATAGAGTCTGTTGAACTAGGTATACATCATTCATCGATTTGAGCAAGAAAGAAACAAAGAAGGAGAAGGAGAGAGAGAGAGAGAGAGAGAGAGAGAGAGATAAATACAGAGAGATAAATACAGAGAGATAAAAGAGCATAGCTAGATTCAAACACAGCAAGACGCAACAGGGGAAGAAAGAGGAGGGCGAGAGGCATATAGTAGCTAGGGAGAGATAAGAGCGAGAGAGGGGCAGGAAAGATAGAGAAAGACAGAGGAGAGTTAGAGAGGATGGAAGAAAGAAAGCCCATTTGACAAGAAAAGAGAGAAAAATAAAGCTCTGCATCTCGAGTTTTTTAATAGTTCATAAGAGAAATTGAAACAAAAGTCAAGACCATTGGATATAACCTTTTATATCCAATACATGTCATAAGAGAAATGAAAACGAAGAGTCAAGACTATTGCGATATAATCTGTAATATCCAACAGATGTCATAAGAGAAGTGAAAACAAAGATTTAAGACTATTGCGATATAATCTGTAATATCCATCAGATGTCATAAGAGAAGCAAAAACAAAGAGTCAAGACTATTGCGATATAAACTGTTATATCCAATAGATGTCATAAGAGAAATCAAACAAATAGTCAAGACCATAGTTTCAAAAGAGAAATGAAAACAAAGTCAATAGCATTGCAATATAACCTGTTATGTCCAACAGATTTCAAGACACAATATATAACAGAAGTCTTCAGCCCTGGAGAGATTCTAAGAAACATTTCGTCCAGTTCATACTTCTTACACAAACCTTTTCACTCTCAACATACACGAAGAGGCGAGATTCTCTCAGCTTCAAATTGCATTTTCTCACAGGGCTGTAATGAAATCTTGGTGTGAGAAATTTAGCTTAAGGCACTCGCCTGCGATTTCATGGTCGTGTGCTTGAACCTCATAGAGAAGAGAGCTGGTGTTTGTTTAGCGTCAGGCCAGTTCTCTATGTCCAGCTATCATCTGGATTTTTTTTTCTGAATGTTTGCCTGAGTCTTCGGTCCAGCATATTGCTAGATGACGTTAATCCCCAATCCCAAAACTCTACCGAAACTATACCTCTCTTCTGTCTCTCCATCTCTTTACAAAGACCCATCTTTACATACATCTTCGATTTTTCTCATCGCACGAGCTTGTTTATTTCTCTCCATAACTCTCTTTCCTTCCCTCATGCTCTTTCATCAAACTCGTCTCTCTCTACCTCCCTCCCAAGTCATGCCCACATTAACCCTCTCGCGGGAAAGTATGGTTTTTCTCCTCCTTCCTCTATAATTCCACACTCCCAAGCCTCTTGGAAAGCAGCCGTTGCCCTGAGCTGGTGTAGATAAACCTTAGAGAATGCCCCAACGTTTATTGATTTTTACCCCCGTATCGAATCTCAGCACTGTCGTGTGCCATCAAGGATTTGGTGATTGGGTTTGAGACAGCTCTTTCCCCCAGACCCACAGCTTTTCTTCTCTTCCCGATTTTTCTTAGCGAGGTTTCAGGATAAAAGCTTTTTTTTTGGTTCCTATCTTTCAGATGGTATAATATAATATCTACTGCCTAACGTGTTATTATGCTTGTAGCACCAGAAAAATTACTAACCAAACCAAATAACATTTGCTCAAATGTTTCTTGTTTATAGGTCTTTCTAGATGTTTATTGTTGGGACTAAAAACAACAAGAAAAGAGAGAGGAGTTTCTGTTGCTTGATTATACAACTTTTCTTTATTCGTTCTTGAAGTTCATTTCTTGTTGTCTCGTTCAGTAGTTAACTTTGACTTCCTAACACCTTTGTCGCATCCTTCTTTTCTCTCTCTCTCTCTCTCTCTCTCTCTCTCTCTCTCTCTCTCTCTCTCTCTCTCTCTCTCTCTCTCGACTCTTCTCTCTCCTCCTTTCCTTCCCTTTTTATCTCTTTTTTCTTTTTCTTTATCCATTTCTCTTATTCTTTATT
>JAWDGP010004286.1:280000-285000 GCA_033675545.1 Elysia crispata | reverse complement strand
AAAAGAAGAAGAAAAGGGACAAACATTTTTTCTAAAGCTGAAAGAAGCACTGTAAACTGATCGATGGCCAAACCATTTTGGCCTAGAGATTTCGCAATGTCAAGGAAAGTGGCCATGACGTCAAACGAGCCGAAGGGCTGCCGGGAAGAGGTTGGACTCTTCTGCTTAAAGAGGTCGCTTCCGTCGATATTTCGGCGACCCTACAGGCTCTCACATTGACCTTTTTTTCTATACTTTTATAGAAACGGAAAAAATCCGACCTAATGTCCTTAATAAGAATGCGCAACTTTAGTTTTTACGTTTGTATGGAGGTAAAGTACAGTGTTGATCTCCAAACAAAACTCTGGGCAAAGTTTATTTTAGTCCTTCTTTCGAGCCAATAAAATATTTATTTAAAACGCTCTACACATATTTGCGTAGTACTTAGATTTTATTTTAGATATCGAGTTCTTGTTTTGTAGCTCTTAGAGAATCGACCCACAGCCCCGGGCTTGTTTGACTTATCCTGTGGATTCCTTTTAACGACACCTGAACGATTTATTATTTCAAAATTAGAAAAGCAATCTTATTATTATGTTTGATAGACAGTCAGCCAGCCAGCCGGCCAGGCAAACAAATTGATTACTATGTTGGAATCCAGAATGATAAATTTAGATAAGTATGAAAAAGAAGCGTACTGTGTACTTTATTATGTCTAAAGCATTAATGGTCTTAGCAGCAGCTATTTAAAAACAGGACATCTTCAGCAAACCAAAACATTTTGACCACCATTTGTGGTGGAATGTGTCTTTAAAGCAGCAAATCACTTAGTTCGTATCTATATAAGCGTCTACCTAATTTCGTAAAAGCCATTTATGCCATTAGAAGAGCGTGAGTTGTGCTTTTTTCCCAATTAATTTTCCCTTTTACGACGGCCCTCACAGAAAGAGAGTAAACCGAAGTTCGAACTAACTGAGATTTCTGCCATTTATGTCAAAAGACGTAAACTGTCCAGAAACCGTTCCTCTTTTCCTCGACGGTAGAGTACATCGCGTTTGGAACCAGAGAGGAACACTGTCTGAATACTACAGAGACGAGTGGTTGAGAGGATGATTTATGTCACGTCAAAATACGTGGTCATAAAGAAGAAAACTGTTCAGAAATCATTCCTTTTTTTATTGGACGGTATATGTACGATACATCAAGTTTGGAACTAGAGAGACAGGTTAGTGGTTGAGAGGATAATTTATGTCACGTCAAAATACGTGGTCATGATGTCAACTGTCCAGAAACCATTCCTCATCTAATGGACGGTACACAGTACACCGAGTTTGGAACCAGAAAAGAACACTGTCTGGATACTATGGAGACGAGTGGTGGAGAAGATGATTCATGTCACGTCAAAATACGTGGTCATAAAGAAGAAAACTGTTCAGAAATCATTCCTTTTTTTTTTTCTAATGGACGGTATATGTACAATACATCAAGTTTGGAACCAGAGAAACGAGTTAGTGATTGAGAGGATGATTTATGTCTCATGAAAAGACTTGGTCATAAAGAAGAAAACTGTCCAGAAAACATGCCTTTTCTAATGGACGTTACAGTACATAAGTTTGGAACCAGAGAGGAACACTGTATGGATACTATGGAGACGAGTGGTTGAGACGATGATTTGTGTCACGTCAAAATACGTGGTAATAAAGAAAACTGTCCAGAAACCATCTCTCATATAGTGGCTGGTACACAGTACATCGAGTTTTGAACATAGAGAAATACTGAATAATATAAAAGAGTGGTTGAGAGGATGTTTTGTGTCAAAAGACGTGGTCATAAAGAAGAAAACTGTCCAGAAACCATTCCTCTTCTACTGGACGGTATATATACAATACCACAAGTTTGGAACCAGAGAGACGGGTTAGTGGTTGAGAGGATGATTTATGTCACGTCAAAATACGTGGTCATAAAGAAGAAAACTGTCCAGAAACCATTCCTCTTCTACTGGACGGTATATATACAATACCACAAGTTTGGAACCAGAGAGACGGGTTAGTGGTTGAGAGGATAATTTATATCAAAAGATATGATCTTAAAGGGAACTGTCTAGAAAGCATTCCTCTTCTGATGGATGGGATATATACAATAAATCAAGTTTAGAACCAGAGAGACGGGTTAGTGGTTGAGAGGATGATACATGTCAAGTCAAAAGATGTGGTCATGATGAAAACTGTCCAGAAACCATTCCTCTTCCACTGGACGTTACAGTTCATCAGTTTGGAACCAGAGAAGAACACTGTCTGGATACTGTGGAGACGATGGGTGAGAAGATGATTTATGTCAAAAGACGTGGTAATAAAGAAAACTTACCAGAAACCATTCCTATATAGTGGCTGGTACATAGTACATTAAGTTTGGAACAGAGAGAAATACTGGATGATATAAAAGAGTGGCTGAGAGGATGTTTTGTGTCAAAAGACGAGGTCATAAAGAAGAAAACTGTCCAGAAACCATTCCTCTTGTAATGGACGGAACAGTACACCGAGTTTGAAAATTGAGAAGAATACCGTCCGGATAATATGGAGACGATGATGAGAAGATGATTTATGTCAAAAGACTTGGTCATAAAGATGAAAACTGTCCAGAAACCATTCTCCTGAATCGGCGGTACAAAATATCGAATATTTGTGTCAAAAGACGTGGTCATAAAGAAGAAAACTGTCCAGAAACCATTCCTCCTGAAATCGGCGGTACAAAATATCGAATATTTATGTCAAAAGACGTGATCATAAAGAAGGAAACTGTCCAGAAACCATGCCTTTTCTAATGGGCAGTACAATGTATCGAGTTTGCAACCACCGAGGAATACTACCTAGATAATATGGAGACAAGTGGTTGAGAGGAAGTTTTGTGTCAATAGACGTGATCATAAAGGAGAAAACTGTCTAGAAATCATTCTTCTTCTAATGGTCGGAAGAGAAGAATACTGTCTGGATATGAGGAGACGATTGGTTGAGAGGAGGATAAGGTCTTTTGAAGAAAGGGGATCGGAGTCGACGGTTTCTGCTGGGGGTCACAGGTTTCTGCCTAGCCAATGGTGTTCCGTCTAGAGATGGATAGAAATTGTACAGACAAGCAGACACAACGAAGAAGCTAGGTACGTCAATATAATAGTTTTTGGTGGAAGCAGTTTTCCTCCTAAAAGCCTCTTATATAAATATACATATAATTGGTAATTGGTTACTAGTTCCCTCCATAATGAAAATGTTTAGCTTCAAAATGGTTCGATAACCGAGTCTAACTTTTAAATATGTGGCGGATTCACAATTTTCATTACCAGCCTCAACTTGGTGCAAATCTTGTCTCTTGAAATGAGTGATGGATAAAACATAAAAGTTAGTGCATGTGCGATGTTATTTTTTAGTGTTCACTATACTGCTAACATAACAACCTTACAACTTTCCACTTTGATCCCTTTTTTTTCCATATTTTTTTTCTTTTAATTGTTATTTATCATCCTTTCTCATTAAAAGCTTTGGCTTTAAAACAAAATACTTTTCAAAAGTCACTCTTTATATATATATAATTCTATATTTCTTCTATAAGACTTCTCAGAGATCTCTGCCTATGATTAAGCCTGCCATACCGTCCGCCGACCCAGCAACGGTTTACAAGTAAAACCAATTGATCAAGACATGGAGTGCCCGGGCCAGGAATGTTTATTTATAACGAAGACGCCCAGATGACGTCAATTGCCACGTCAAGAAAAATTACCGGCATGCCCTGCTCTAATCCAACCAATAGAAACATAATATCTGGATTCTGAAATCTACGCTAGCCAGCCGCTATCCAATTTGGCAACCAGTATAATTATGGCGCATAAAATAAGTTAAACAAAAACAACTGGCGAATTCTTCGCACTCATATGCTAAATCTTTAAAAAGCTATTAATCCATTTTGACCACTGTTGGAATTTTTTTGTTCTTTCTTCGTCTTCTTCGTTTGGCAAGCGCAAAAACACTCGTTAGAGATATTAACAGGCCATATATCAGGTTAGATTTGGGTTTACATTCAGCATACCAGGGGAGATGATATCTTTAAGAGTTGTTTATCATACGGTATAATCTGAGTCGAGAGGGTATTCCTGTCTAGGCAATTAATACGTCTATAAATCCGATTTTTATGTATATCGGTCTGTTCATCCCGTGTGTTTTATTTTCTTTTACTTCCTCCACTTACTTTAATTAATGCTTAGAAGATTTTTAGACAATGTCAAGGACTAGGAGAAATTGAAAAAAAAATAGCGGTTTTCCCGTGGATTCTTTTTTAGGTTTTTCCTGACGTAAGTTTGCGATTATTGTAATAATCTTAAAAATACCATGTTATTAGGAGCCAAGGCTCTTGATTCTCCCATCAAGATGAATGTTATCAAAAAAGAGGCACATCAATTAGAAACAAGTGACCCTGCTAGAAACAAAATTAAACTTTAAAATTTGATTCACGCAAAACAAATTGTTATCTGCCTTTAATGAGAGTATTTGAGTTGGGACAACCTTTTTTGTCATGTTGTGTTGGACGTACTATATCAAACAGCCCAACTCGCTTCGAGATGAATGGATGTCTATAGTGTTAAGACTTCTCTAAGCAGTAGAACTGCAACACCTGTGCCAAACCATAACGACCAATCGATACTGGAATCCGATGATCAATAAATCAATCAATTATTTATTCCATAGAATTTCAAAATATTAAATGTCCGCCACATTTTCGATCGTTCTTACGCGGTAAACTCATTCATTCACCTATGCCAGGGGAAGTAATACTAAGATCACTATACTCTGCATCATTTGATCCTTATATTATTGTCGGCCTGGCTCTGTCTCACACGACTTCTGTTCAAAGTATTTTGCTGCTTTTATTTATGACATTTTATTATTCGCCATCGTCATAAACATCGAAATCTGCCAATCGCTATTGATCGTTACTTTATTATTATTTGGTTTATGTAATTACATACAATATACATA
>JAWDGP010004286.1:197500-275000 GCA_033675545.1 Elysia crispata | reverse complement strand
TGTATATATAAACTGGTAAATTAAATTATACATAATAGTAGTGGTTGTTCTTCCTATACAAGCCATTTATTGTATGGACGTGTCGTGGCCAAACTGAAATCACCATCTTTATGTAGATCTGCGTTTCCTTTAATTAGAACTTGATGTCTGGAAAGAGCCTTGTCAAAAAATAAAGATCTTTGTCTAGATTTATGTATTGAATAATTAGAACTTCAAAATTATATCTGAAAAGTAAGATTGCCATACTGGAATACATGACGCTATCTTTATTTGGATCCGTGTATCTTGTGATCAGAACATTAATTCTAATGAAATGGGCACTTTTATCTAGAGAGTTGTATTAATCTATTTTCAGCGTTGAACGAGCGAGAAAGAAACTCTCCGCTTAGACAGAAAAGATCATTTTACAACTATTTGCGGCACGAAAGGGATAGAAATAAAGTTAACTAAACTTGATTGTCTATTATGGAAACTGACAGACACAGAAATAACTATGTAGGCACGAATGTTAGACTTGTGCCCGAGTATCAGCTCAAATAAAATGAGGCAGAGAATATGTCCGTATTTTCACCCTGTGTTTAGAGTCTACATATCGCAAGTATAAAACTTCGTGAATAATGCAGTATAAAAAATCTTTCGAGAGCCACAAGGGATTTTGTAATGTCCACATTGTTTTTTTTTTTTGTTTTTTTTTTTACTATTTTCTTAGCACTAATTTTATTTGACATTTCAGAATGTAATAGATGATATAAAGCATATGATATTTTTTTGCTTTTTTTTAAAGGAAAGATATGATGCTAAATCCTTACAAAATTGTGTGGCCTATTCATATCTTTGAAGTTAAAAATCATGGAGAATGTCTGTTGAACAATAAGCATTAGAAGGTTTGACATTTTGGAAAGAAATCTAATAATTAACAATTTCTTATTGAATCGTTGAGGAAGGCATACAAAACTACCAATGCTTTTAAAACAAAACGCTATTTCTGTTCATGTGGTTTATTTGTGCTGGTAAAAATTTCTCTCAGATTACAAAGATTCTGCTTGTTTTAGAAGCGTTTAAAGATGAATTGTCAGAAGATTATTCTCTTTAGATCAGATTTTTCTACTTTCTTTTTTGTTTAGGGAGGCTTTTGATGAGCAATGCAGAATTATTTTTGCTTCACGGGCATACGTTTCATGTAGACAAAAAAAAAAGAGACAGCAGCACATCTTCGGTACATCATCTTTTGTGATCTCAGCATTTATAGAAAATATTATATATCTTCACTGTGGGTTCAAAATTCATTTTGCTACAGCGTCAGTTCTCTGAATGTTACAAAGATTTCATTTCTTGTGGGCGTTGACCAACTAGTGGTAAAACTTATACAAATACTTAAGTAGAGTAAAACCGATGAATCATGAAATAAAAACTCCATTTTAATTTTGTAAATGGAGATGTGGAAATATGGTCTTCTTCTAGATTCGCAGCTCTCTTGGCTCACTTTGATGGGCTGTAGAATCAATACTGGGATTTCTTTACATACATTTCCTTCTCTGTCTCAGGTTTTAGACGAATATCCGACTATATTTTTGTGATGTTATAGTTGTGTAATGTTTCTGATCGCTTGTTGGAAAGCGCAATATAAAGACGCTTATTGTTTTAACATTGATTATTGTTCCTATGATTTTCTCTCGTGGTAATGTGGTGTTCTATTCATATACTTGTATTGACTAATGGTTATATTATAACGAGTAGCAATGTTTTCATTGTCTAATTCATATTTAATGTAAACCATCAACATCATCATCATCATCATAATCACCTCAACAACAACAACAACAACAACAACAGCAACAAAATCATCATCTCTTTTATACCCATTGTCATCATTGGAGCTGTTTGCGACAATGATGTCATTTAATCATCCGACACCATGTTTTTGGGTTGTTGTTTTTGTTTTTTTCTTCAATATTTTGCAGAATTCCTGTTTCTTGTGATAAGTTAATTTCTGTAGCTGAGTGCAACCCTATATCCTCGGGACATTGAGTTTGAGCAAAATAATGATCTCTCTCTCTCTCTCTCTCTCTCTCTCTCTCTCTCTCTCTCTCTCTCTCTCTCTCTCTCTCTCTCTCTCTCCCTCTCTCTATCCCTATCTATCTATCTCCATCTCTCTCTCTCTCTCTATCTATCTATCTATCTAGCTCTCTCTCTCACTCTCACTCTTTCTCACTCTCTCTGTCTCTCTATCTATCTATCTATCTATCTATCTATCTATCTCTCTCTCTCTCTCTCTCTCTCTCTCTCTCTCTCTCTCTCTCTCTCTCTCTCTCTCCTCGTCCTTCACCATTTTCCGTCATTCCTAACGTTTTCCTCTTTTAGCTGCAACAGGTCGAAACCTTTCAAAAATCTCTGTCCAGTGCTGGCGACCTTGTTCGGCGAAAACAACACTCTCAGGTCGAAAGCATTATCTCCCCTTTTTCGTATAGAAATTATCTCCCTTTTTTTACTCTCTCGTGTCTGAGAAAGTTGTTTCCCTTTTCGTTCACAGATGAGTCATAACCCAGAGATGGATGTCCCGACACAGACAGTCAGCCTGGAGGGAGGAAGGTGAGCTCGGGGGCAGACAGACAAACAGACAGCCAGAAAAGAGAAATGCAGTGTCTTTCTGCTTTTTTTCATTATTTAATTTTTTTAAAATTAAATTCTTATTCGAATTAAACAGAGTGACAGAGTGACAGACAAATGAACATACAGAAAAAAACCAACACCAGATGACAGATAAATAGAGTGAAGCAAAGCAGGCAGGCAGGCAGACAAAATAATCGTATACACTTAAAGATAAACAAACAAATGAACTAGGTTCAGATTTTTAGTATCAGTGAAGAGAGAGAGAGAGAGAAAGAAAGGGAGAGAGAGAGCTATACAGAGAGAGAGAGAGTGTGTGTGTGTGTGTGTGTGTTTGTAAGGACCTGTAAGTAGAGCCAAGAGAAAAAAGCAAGGGAGACAAGCGTAATGAGATTGGAGAGAGTAGCGGGAAATTAAATCTAAGATGATGGTCGTGATGGCACAGCCCAGAGAAATAGTAAATTAAACTGGCAAGCAGACTTTCACAGTTGGATAAACAAACAAAAAAACAACAGAGATAGAGAGAGAACGATGCCTTACATCTTAAAAGGGAGATAGAGGAAAGAGTGATAGAATAAAGAACAGAAAAGCTATATAAATATATATATATATATATATATATATATATATATATATTTATAAAAGGAAAAAGTAGTGGGAGGAATAAAAATGGCTGGAGGTGTGTGATTTCTCTCTCACTGTGTCTCTGTCTGCCTCTTTTTCTCACTGTCTCTGTCTGTCTGTCTCTTTGTCTCATTGTCTGTCTTTCTCTGTCTGTCTGCCAGTCTCTGTCTCCCCACTTTCGCTCTCTCTCTCTCTCTCTCTCTCTCTCTCTCTCTCTCTCTCTATATATATATATATATATATATATATATATATAGATAGATAGATAGATAGTTAGATAGATAAATATAGATATAGATATAGATATACATCCATCTTTCTCTCTCTCTCTCTCTCTCTCTCTCTCTCTCTTTTCACCCATAAACTGAGGAGGCAGCTCTGATTAGATCTTGGTATTTGAGTTCCTTCCCCTGAAAAGGTTATCTTAATAATGACCCGGAAACTTAGAAAGAAAATCTTCCGAGTCCCCAAGATAAATCTAGCAGGAAGCGAACTTGATTGTCAATAGGTCAACACCCAACAGCTAGAAAGACCAGGGTCACTTTTCTCTAAACATTCTCACACATTTAGTAAATATCAACCATAAATATGTTTTTTAATGTGAATTCTAAGCGCTGATATCCGCTGGATTTATGTTTGATTGAATATCTCGGACCGGCACAACTACACAGTAGCTGTTTAGTATCTAACACTGAGTTTTGCTATAATGTTCAGTATCTAACACTGAGTTTTGCTATAATGTTCAGTATCTAACACTGAGTTTTGCTATAATGTTCAGTATCTAACACTGAGTTTTGCTATAATGTTCAGTATCTAACACTGAGTTTTGCTATAATGTTCAGTATCTAACACTGAGTTTTGCTATAATGTTCAGTATCTAACACTGAGTTTTGCTATAATGTTCAGTATCTAACACTGAGTTTTGCTATAATGTTCAGTATCTAACACTGAGTTTTGCTATAATGTTCAGTATCTAACACTGAGTTTTGCTATAATGTTCAGTATCTAACACTGAGTTTTGCTATAATAGTCAGTATTTTAACACTGAGTTTTGCTATAATGTTCAGTATCTAACACTGAGTTTTGCTCCATAATGTTCAGTATCTAACACTGAAGTTTGCTATAATGCTCAGTATCTAACACTGAGTTTTGCTATAATGTTCAGTATCTAACACTGAGTTTTGCTATAATGTTCAGTATCTAACACTGAGTTTTGCTATAATGTTCAGTATCTAACACTGAGTTTTGCTATAATGTTCAGTATCTAACACTGAGTTTTGCTATAATGTTCAGTATCATACGCTAATTTTCTCCAGAAGGTTCAGTATCTCATACGAGTTTCTCCACAATAGTCATTATTTTAACCTGAGTTTCTCCACGAAGTTCACTAATTTAAGCTGAGTTGCTCCACAATGTTCAGTATCTAACATTAAGTTTTTCTACAATGCTCAGTATCTAACGCTGAGTTTTTCTACATTGTTCAGTATCTAACTCCGAGTTTTTCTACAATGTTCAGTATCTAACTCCGAGTTTTTCTACAATGTTCAGTATCTAACGCTGAGTTTTTCTACAATGTTCAGTATCTAACGCTGAGTTTTTCTACAATGTTCAGTATCTAACTCCGAGTTTTTCTACAATGTTCAGTATCTAACTCCGAGTTTTTCTACAATGTTCAGTATCTAACTCCGAGTTTTTCTACAATGTTCAGTATCTAACGCTGAGTTTTTCTACAATGTTCAGTATCTAACGCTGAGTTTTTCTACAATGATCAGTATCTAAATTGAGTTTTTGTACAATGTTCAGTATCTAACACTGAGTTTCCCCTCAAGGCTGGCTTGGAAGAATGTCATTTCTCAGGTTTTTGAAAATCAATTAGGAAACCTATTTAATGATTTTAATTTTCTTGCAAAGTATTTTGGAATACAGCGTCAAACTAGTAAAAATGTCATTAATAAATTGTAAACAGAACAGAAATTTAACTTGGCTTCAGTATTATATCTACAAGTTTCTAGATAAGTGTATCTGTCTCATGCGCATCTCCGCACCACACTGAAACGTGGAAACTGCATCTGTGTTGTTGTTTGAATTTTTAGTTTTAGTTTTTTTTTCCTGAGTCTTTGTTAAATAGACTGCCTTCTACGCTATTATTGTTCCTTATTTTAATGTAAATACTTATACAGGGACAAATATATAAATATATATATATATATATATATATATATATATATCCGAATGCTTTTGGTGTTGATGTAATTTAAACGGTTTTTGTATTGTTTTCTCCCTCAGAGCACCTTTGAAACAGGACTGGAGCTACCAGCAGAAGATTAACTTAGTCCTAGAGAGTGAGCAGACTGTTCATTCGACCAAGGGAGACATGCTTATCCAACCCACCACAGACGGCAGTGCGAATCAGGAGAATAACGCCAATACCAACTTTCTCAGGCCCAACTCCGCCATCTTTAACTCGGAATCTGAGGAGGACCTGGCATCTCTGAGGTCAAAGTCAAGGTCACCGCGCTGCAGCACTTCGGAAAACCTGCAGATGCTGAACCTCAAGGACCATTACGAAATCGCGCGAGATCTGGGCAGGGGGACGTACGGCAAAGTCGTGCAGGCGACCTGTAAGGAAACGGGTACTAAGATCGCGCTCAAAATCTTGCCCAAGTCGAGTACGAAACTCCGCGATTTCCAGCGCGAGTTCAACGTGAGTTACTACCTCTCGCCTCACGCCAGCATCGTGGACAGCTACAACGTGGCGTTCGAGACCCGGGCCAGCTACGTGTTCGCCATGGAGTTCGCTCCCATGGGCGACCTGTTCGACTCCATACCACCCCAGGTCGGCATGAGCGAGACCGACACGAAAACCGTCCTCAAGCAAGTGTCGTCTGCCCTCGAGTTCATGCACAGTAAGAAGCTCGTCCACAGGGATGTAAAACCCGAGAACATCCTGGTCATGGCGCCGGACTTCTCGAGGGTCAAGCTTATGGACTTCGGCATGACCAGGCGGGACAGCGCCATGGTGCGGAAAACTAACGGCAGCATCCCGTACACTCCTCCGGAGATCTGCGAGGCGGTGAGAAACGAGAGCATTCTGGTCACATCTGGCGCCGACGTCTGGGCGATGGGCGTTCTCCTCTTCTGCATGCTCACGGGAAATTTTCCCTGGGAAAACGCCGACATAGGAGACATTTATTTCAAAGAATTTATCTTGTGGCAGCGGAGAAAAACCACCAAGATTCCCTCACAATGGAGGAAATTTTCCCCGCGGCTCATGAAGTTTTTCCGCAAGACTCTGGACATCAAGCCGAACCGGCGCAGTCCGGTGAAGGAGATCTCCAAATACGTGAATGACTCTTGGATCCTGCGACCCTCGGACATTAGCGAGCACGAGTCCGACTCTGGCACGGAGGCCGAGCAGGTAGACCACCTGTCCATCATGTTGAGGGATCACGGGATCGAGACCAAAGTGGACAAGCGGGTACGGGACAGACGGATCTCGGAATGGTTACTTTCGTTATGACTACCCGCAAGCCTCCGACGCGTTCTCGGGTGTTCATCAGCGGTGCGACTAAGTGCAAGGAGTGCTGCAAAGCTAGTTCAGAAAGCTTCGCTGCAATGTTTGATGTGCATACTTTTAGGATTCTGCGTGGGCTTTTTGACTTTCCACCCAGATCCTTCCAGCGCTACTCTGTCTGTGGTTGACACTGTTGGAGATAACGCTCTAAAAATTTTGGTCTCACTACGACACTTTTTAAACCGAACAGCCGATACGGTTCAACTTGGTACCTCTTGGTGTCTAAAAGTTTTTTATGAAGCGCCAACTGGGTTAGCTTTACTCCAGAACTATTTAGTTAACATGACTCACTTAGCTAAACAGAGCGCTGGACAAATACAACTTTATGACATAGTATTTGAGTTCATAAATAGTTTAAGAGTTGTCGGTGATGGATAAACACAACGACCTAATTCTTAACGCACAGTGGTGGAAGTTTGAGACAAAAAAGCTGTAAGAATAAACCTCATGGCTTATTTTAGTATTCATAAATCTTCATTACTTTCCAAATGTTTAAATTCATCTAGAATGCTGAGAAACAAGGGAATTTAATTTGAGATTAAAAAGCTTCTTTTTTGGCCTTATGGGTTCCTATAACTATTGAATCCTTCTTAATGTAAATCAACGACGTTCGAAAACAGGCACATGTACACGTTGTAAAGCTTATAAATTGCACAGATTTTTTAAACATCTTCGATCAACATGCGCCAGCAATTACACGGAGAAAAGCTGGGTATTCAACCAGTTGCTACAGACTTTATAGTGAGGTTGGCGTCTCTAGCCAATCTGTTGTTCCCACAAGGGGAAGATCTATTGCGGCACACAAAAGGCTGTAGCGTCGATTGAAGAGCATTTCACGTCCATCAGACATTGGTCCCAAAGGATTTATCAGATGTCCTGCATCTCGTCACCGTACTTCAGCATGGCGAGTTTTAAAACTGCCTGTAAGTTCTCAGGACCCGTTAAGGCACTATCAAAATGATAACAACAGTAGCAGAGTAGCTTGAGGTAAACATTTAGATTGAGTGCTAGTGATTATCAGAAACCAAATACATTCGGCAATGTCGTAACTGTGAGCTAATACCATCATTACCATAATGTAAAGTGTCGGGAGGTTTCGATCAAACAGTTTGAATACGGTAAAGCATAGACTGTTGTTTGGTTTGGTTTTTTTTTATTTTTTTTCACAAGTGTGAGAGTTTTCTTACTGTACGATCCCTTAGTTGTTAAACCATTGCTTTTTATACGAAAGTTTGGAAACTTGCGTTTCGCTATATAAGCTAAATGTACCATAAATCATAAATTATACTAACTCCCCGATTTTTGCATCAATTTACATTCAATAATAGACTCCTTAGCATATGTATCATGTGTTACTAGATCATATTTATACATCGCACAAAATCGAAAAGAAAAAACAATTACTGTACCTGCAATACAAAATGAAGCCAAAATCTCATGTTGGACCTATCGGATTCCAGTTGCCATTGTACATATATGACTGCATTACTGTAATTATAAACAATATTCATAGTGTGTGTAAATATATTATATTTCAAGTACTGGAAGGTTATCCTAGCTTCAAGCTAAAGATGTCGTCCGTCCCGTGTTTCCTGTAGCAAACTACAAAGAAGTTTTATATTCTTCCTATCTGTGTTATCTTCCTGCCTTCTCCATGTTAACCAGGGCTTGTGTCCTTTTGTAAAGCAATAACAACAATAATTATAATGTGATGGGCCGAGTGATCGAAGAGGGAAGAGAAAGTTGATGTATGCAATTCCCTGCTAGGACGATGAGGATAAGTTAGTACTGTTTTAATGAAAATTTAATACGATGGTATATTTGGAGATCTGAATAGAGGGATAGAATTCTGTTGTCAAGTGTGAGATGAAACTAGCAAAGTTAATGATGGAAGTCTGTGATGGAATCATATGGTGATACTATGCTCTAGATTGTTTTATGGATATATGAGATGGAAGGGTGTGATGGAATTATAAGGTGATATCATGCTCTGAACTGTATGATGGAACTATATAGTGATACCAAGCTGCGGATTGTCTGATGGAACTCTGTGAAAGAATTACATGGTGATTGTCTGATGGAAATGTGAGTAGGAATTATATGGTGATACCATGCTGTGGGTGTCTGATGGGAATTAGCGTACGAAATTATATGGTGATACCATGCTGTGGTATATCTAATAGGAATTAGCGTAGGAATTATAATGGCAACATCATGTTGTGGTGTCTAATGGGTGTTCTGTAGGAATTATATTGTGATATAATGCTGTGTTTGTCTGATCGAGCGGGGTGTAGGAACTATTATCGTGATACTATGCTATGAATTGTGTGATTTATCGTTGTTTATAAACTATCATGGTGATATCAAGATGTGGACTGCGTGGTGGAATCGGGTGTACTATGATGATACCATGCTGTGGTGTGTGATGGGACGATATGTGTGAATTATATGGTGATACCAAGCTGCGGATTGTCTGATGGAGATATGTAGGAACTATATGGTGATATCATGATATGGACTGGCCAATTGAAATAGTGTGTAGGAATTATTATGGTGATATCATGCTATGTGTTCTCTGATGGAATGATGTGTAGAAAGTATATGGTGATATCATAATATGGACTGGCCGATTGTAATAATGTGTAGGAATTATTATGGTGATATCATGCTATTGATTCTCTGATGGAATGGTATGTAGGAATTATAGTTTAATTTTATGGTGATACCATGCTGTCGACTATCTGATGGTGTGTAGGAATTATATGGTGATATTATGATATCGATTGTCTGATGGGACGGTTTGTAGGAATTATATAATGATATCATGCTGAGGGCTTAAACTTGTGTGAAACTATGTAATGGCACCATGTGATGAAAAGTCTGATGAAACTGTGACGTGCAAATGAATAACTGACTTTGTGAAAATAGTGTGGTAGCCTTAGTGCAGGATGTGTACTGAAGAAATGTGTTGTGAAACTGTATGCTCGATAAAAGTATTTTAATACCATGTAGACTAATATTTATGAGTTATGATTGTATTATGTTTAGTTGTATAACTCTTTCATACTGTATATTATTGAGCAGTTTGAGAACTATTTATTGTTGATTAAGCTAACAAAATGTATTTTCTAATAACTAGATACTACGTGCTGAGAATTAGCACTAAGTTAATATTATTTTTATTGTTTTATATTAAATCGTCATTCACTTGCAGCTACTTATCAGTTCTACAGGCGGGTCAAATACGTTTGATCTAATAAAGTAGTTGTATGATTTTAATGACAGATTATTGTTTCATGTTAACAATTTGTAGACTGTAGATAATAGAAACTCTAGAGCTAACTATTTCAAATCAGGACAGGATGGATAAAAGTATTATCTAACATTTGAGATATTTTTTATTAGCCTGACAGTCTGGGTATAGAGGGAGTTGTCCAATGTGAAGCATCTATTTTAAAGTTTAGCCGTTTAGCTCTACAAATGCAACTCTTTTGTTGAGCAAGAAATGAATTTAAGGTACAAATCTTGAAATAAATTTTAAGTCTTTCTTTTTTATCCTCAAGGTTTTGGTCATTTTGTATAAACACCTAGCGACTTATGCGTTCAGAAAATTGTTTCAAAATCGCTAAAAGCTTGCTTAACCGAAAATTTGTGTCTGAGAGGAAAAGCAGTGAGAGAGCAAAAATTAAAAAAAAGAAGAAGCTGCTTTTGGAATATAGCCAAAGTAAAGCGAGAAAAGAGGGAAGGAAACTTTCAATTTACATCTCCTTGTATTATTATTATTATTATTTTTCTTTTTTTCTTTAAACTTTCCTATATTGGGGCAGTTATCGATTTTTGCGAGTCATACCGAATTGCGCAACCTGGGGGTGTTTGTTGCGGCCGCTAAGAACTTTCTGCCTTCACTCTTAGAGCTGGACAGAGAAGAGAGAGAGGAAAAAAAAAGGGGGGGGGGAGGGGGGTGCAAAAAGGGTTGGTGTCTGAGACAGGAGGTCAGAAGGTGATGGAGAGATAAGAGGAGAAAGTCTAAAGGGGGAAAAAAAAGAACGACATGACGAAGTGGAAGAGGTTTGCGAAGTTCAGGTCAAGATATAGAGATGCTTGATGCTTAGAAGATAATTATAGGAGGAAAGGAAAAAGGGAAAAATGGTTTGAGGGTAATACATGACTTGAACAAAGTGAGAAGGAGAGGTATTATTGTTGGTTCAATCTGAAAAGAAAGAAAAGGGATGCTGAACTGTTTGTGCTGCTTAAAAATAGCTTTACGATTTTTTGCCCGTTTGTTTTTCTTTTGCTATTGATTTTTCTGTTATAAGCTCAATACTTTTCTTTCTTAAAAAAGATCTTTTATTTAATTCCATTGCAATGCATATTTCTTCCGTTTTAAACCAAGTCACAAAATGCAACTTGCATCTGTCATAATTTATTGCTTTTATCATTTTATCATTTTGTTGTTGTTGTTATTGTTATCTATTTATCAACTTAGTCTATCACCTCCCTTTTAACTGTTCATTCGATTATCACCGTGGAGATATTTTTTTTTAAATGTCACTTAGAGAACAATCCTTATGTAACATTTTGGGCAGTTTCGCACCCAGAACCTATGGATTTAATAAAAAAAAAAAAAAAGAATCAAGTCCTTTGCACTCCCTTAAACATCGTCGAGCTCAAACTAACTAGAACTGGCCGTAGACGTAGAGAAAATAAATCTTGTGGGGCAGTAGGAGTTACTGTCGTAGGATAAATGACAGTGAACAAAATTAATGTAAGAAAAAAAAAAAGAAAAAAATTGGCGTGTTTACAACGCTATCTCTCTTGGTTGCCCCCACTAGCACATTTCACGACTTTTCAGCATTTTCACTTTCGTTAAACTGACTTAAGGGATGGTTTGATTCTTATTTCATCCGACTCTAACATTATCTCCCGTACTTTTTTGCCAATTGTCTCAATCTATCTATCTTCTTATGTCTTATTTTTTTCTTTTCTTCTCTGTTCTGTCTCTCTCACTCCTTCTGTCTCTTTCTCTCTGTTGGTCTGTATACTGTTTTTCTGTCTGCTTGTCTTTCTGTCTCTCAGTCTCTATTTCTCTGTTTCTCTCTCTCTCTCTCTCTGTCTCTCTCCTCTTCTCTCTCCTCAGAAAAGGGATCAAAAGACTTTGGTTTGTGATTTGTTGTTTGGCTTTTAATATCATCTTATTTAGTTAGAAAAGTTTGCTTTCTCCGTAAGTTTGATTTTTTTCTTCGTGCCATACATCTTCCTCAGTAATTAGTTTGCTTGATCGTTTCCTATCTAATCATCATTCTCTCTCTCTCTCTCTCTCTCTCTCTCTCTCTCTCTCTCTCTCTCTCTCTCTCTCTCTCTCTCTCTCTTTTTTTTTTTTCCTCTCTCTCTCTCACACACACACAGAGACAAACACATACAAATTTTGTCTCGCCCCCGCCTTCACTGTCTTTTATTTTGTTTTTCTTCAAGAAATTTGACGTTCCGTAAGTTTTTCAAGGAATCTTACTATTGCTAACAATTCTTCAGTACAAGCTATTATATTCATGCGGTCTAATTTCAAATGGAAAATTTGTGTGCAATTTAAAACTATAGTTTTATTTTCATCAGGCTTAGCTTGCTTTCTTTGTATTGAATATAGATCTGTTATTTGTGTTTTGATTTTCCATTAAATCAAAGAGAGTTTATGAATTTTTATGTTTACATGAGTTTTTGAATATTTGTTCAGAGCAGCACGCAAGCAGTATTCTGGTTTAAACTGATTTCTATATCGATGTTCAATGCATTTGTGATGTCGATTTAGAATTATTTCCATAACATATACAATGTACTTATGATATCGGTTAGTTTTCTTTTCATATCGATGTACCATTCGCTTGTGATATCATGATCATATGGATATACAACGTATTCCTGGCATCGATAAGACTGATTTTCATATCGATATTCAATGCACTTGTAATATCGGCTGAAGAAATGAAGTTGATGTAAATGATAGTGTAAAATCGTCTTCATAGATTTATTTTTCAAATGATGCATAAGGAAAGAAAGCGACGAAAAACAATTGATAAATTGTATAATAGGAAGAAATAGAATATTTGCGTTGTAAATTTTAAACATAAATTATAGGTTGATAGGCATGAGGAAAAGGAGGAGGGAGGGGAGGGGGAAGAGGGGAAATACGATGTCTTTGCATATTGAAACGATTGGAAAAACAAAACGGGGTTCATATGGTGCCTAAGTTAGCTTAACCTTGTGATTCACAGACAGTGTACGCAATACGGAGGAATATCTGATCGGTGTTGTATTGTGTCCCAAAAAGACATAACTTAGAAGGCCGGTTTTCCCCAAAGATGTTCTAATCATAGCATGTGCAATTATGAGAACATAATTTATTTGGGTTTTCCCTTTAAGAGTTTTTTTTTTTTTTTTTTTTGTAAAAGAAAAACACTTCTTGATAGTGGCCCGATCAGAACTTTTACTTTAAAAAAGACCATGTATTTTAGACTTTTCTATGGGTTGATATGAAGAGAGTAAAAAGTGGACCTTTCAAAATCTTTGAGATGTAGGCATCCATAGGTTAAAGAGGACACGCTAGCTTGTGCAGGCAACCTCTCGTGTGCTCATTGTTTTATTGTTTACCATAATTACCTACATATCAGCATGAAACATAAATTATCACAGAACGCAAGTAGTTGATGATGGTGAAACCAGGTGCGCACTTTTTGTAAAGTTGGCGTTCAATGCGTTGTGCTTGTTGCATGCACAACAAGTTTAGATCCCAAAGCAATATCAATGATGTAATCTTTTGTTGCTCATATCGAAAGATTAATACGCAACCTTTCATTACAAATATTTATACATCCATTTAATGATACACTTCGCAGATTGCCAAAATAATATTGGGTACACTTCCCCTAAATGTGGTGTACTATAAATTTTTTGCAGATCTGCCCGCAATAAATTAAATAATATATGTAGTATTGAAATATTTATGAATAAAAATAAAATAATAGTAAAGAATGCCTTTCCTGTGTCTCTGTATGTCCAAGCTATGCTATGTGATATGTCCTGATTCTCTCCCCTGATTCTTGTCAGTGGAAACAATGGTTTCAGCCAATCACCAAAGCCGTTCTATTAATAACCTAAGCTTATGATTGTATATTTGAATTCTACATGCCTGAAACATTCATTGCAAGAAAAAGATTTTGATCCAGATCTATAAACTGTTACCATCAGATTGGATATTGAAGTAGAAATTAAAATGTTCTATCAATACTGAGAGCTTTTGTTTGGTTTGTTCTTGACTCTTGACAATGTTTTAGAAAAGCCTTTTAGTTTTTTGTAAAAAAAAAAAAAATAGTACGTGTCATGTATCAGTTTAGAATATAAATTTCAATTTAACGTACCTCACTCCCTCTATTTATCTAGTTATCTATAAATTCACTTATCTAATTACCTCTTTATCCATATATGTTTCTTTCCATCTATCTATGTTTTTTTTTTTTTTTTTGTAAAAAAAAAATCAACACTCTTTTCACTTAGATCTGTCGTGCTCTTATTATGTCCGGTCAGCTCTTAATATGGATTTAGTCAGATCTTTATCCATCCATCTATCTATTAATTTATTATTCTATCCAACATTAAATACATATCTACACGAATTGTATATGCCCAAATTCTTTCACTCACCCAACCATTTATCTATCTATAACCATCATCAGTCTCTTTCCTGCCCTACCCATGGCTATTTGATTCTCAATCAGTTCAGAAAGACGAAGCAGTAATTAGATCTCTTAAATTATTACTCTCTTCGACGGTAAATACATTCTCTTTGTCCATATATACAAGAAGCAATATATATATATATATATATATATATATATATATATATATATATTTATATATATAAAATGTTTTTTTTTACCTCTTTCTATATCAGGATTCTTTCACTCACTCAATCACTTATCTCTTTACGACCATTATCTATTCAATTTTTTTTTTCAATTTCCTTTCTTACCCTAAGCCTGGCTCTTTTATTCTCAATCAGTTCAGCGAAACGAAGCAGTAATTAAATCTCGATCTAGTCCAGGTTGAGGTGGATTTAGTAGTCAAAGTGAGTAGGAGGAAGTAATAGTAGATATAATCATTATGCTCCAATACTGGACACAGCTATGACTCAGATTCACCCAGCAACAAGATATTCTTATGGCTCCCCGTTGAGATCACTGAACGTCTAGTGAGAGAGAGAGAGAGAGAGAGAGAGAGAGAGAGAGAGAGAGAGAGAGAGAGAGAGAGAGAGAGAGAGAGAGAGAGATAGACGTGTGTGTGGCTGTGGCGGCACTTACCAACCTGTCAACCACTCGATGGCGGCGCCATGGGGAAATCTCGACTTGCAAGTCGAACTGCGCATGACGTCAAACCAGGAAAATTATATCATCGGTTTACCGCCAAGGCTGTAGATTTTAATGGAATTTTTTTTTTACTTGTTTTTTTTTTTTTTTTTGTTTTTTTTTCGATTTTTGTGTAGGAGTTGAAACGTGTTAGCAACTTGTCAACTAAAGCTGATTTGATTCTTTTTTTTTTAAACGGGAGCAGTAATAGATTCTGAAATGACAAGTTGTTTCTTTTCTTTGTTTTTGTTTTTTTTTTTGCGTTCTGTTTTCCTCCATTGATGGAGTGAAGTATTTTCCCTTTATGGAAATGTTCACCTAAGCTGAGTTAAACAGGTTAGTTGCTATGTATAGAGATGGCAAGAATCATCAGTTCAGAAGTGTCTGATAAGAGTCTTAATTTCCTGCTTTCTTCTGTTTTAATATAAGAAAAAAAAACAATTTCTTCATTTACGTAGGAATAATTCATCATCATCTCCTGATAAAAATCGTTTTTTATTAAATTATTTTCTTGATCATTAAGTCCTCGAGAAACTTAAGAGACTTAAAACGCACTCTTTTTTTTTCTCTTTATAATTAAGTCCTCGACAAACTTAAGAGACTAAAAAAAACCACCTTTTTTATATAAGCACAAACATATCGTAGACCGTATGAAAAATGATCCTTATTTTATATGAGATTGGAAGTTGCCATTATTTTCGAACTCTGCGAAATAATTGTACCGACTCAGTTATTAACTCCCTACCAACCCAACTCAGTCTTGACTGAGTACTTTTGTTGCTTCCACAAACGTGATATCAACGCCTGCTAACAAATTGCTACCGGTCAGATTTCAGGTATTATATACAGAGAGAAAGTTCGTAATTATCTTATGTTGCCATGGTAACGTGGCCGTCCAGTATTTTTTTCATTTTTCCATAAAGAAGAATTTCAGGTCATTTTACCTAGTAATGAAGTACAGTCATTTTGTTTTGTTTTGTTTTGTTTTTTTGTTGTTGTTGTTTTTTTTGTTTTTTGTTTTGTTTTTTTTTTTGAGGGGGGGGGGGGAGGGGGTTTCTTCTGTGTTTCTTCTTTCCCCCTTAATTTGGCTTCTTGGAAACTATATATAACATAATATAAAGTCTAAAATTCAACATTAACGTAAACGGTTTTGTTAAATTATGTGTTTTATTTGTCCACATTTTGGGTGAGAAAAATCACTCCTTGATATTTTGAATAAACTTTATCTTTATTCAAATGACTCTAAAAAAAACTGAAAAAAAACAACTCACATGATAAAATTTCTTGGCGAATGCTTTACGTGATAAAACCTTGGTCAAACAAATCTGTCATTAAAAATCTACTTAGTCCTTGAAAAAAAAGGGGTGAATAAAAATTCTTTGCTATAGCCCAGCTTTAAGCATTAAAGTGGAAACTACTTAGGATCTTTATAAATTATGACGAACAAAACTTTCTATAGGTCAAATGGCATGATTAAGGATGGAGTGTAACCAGTTGAAAAGCGATTGCTGAAAATGTATGTTTTAAGAATTGTGGATGATTTTAAGTAAAAAAATTATGAAATCGAAAAATAGAGTATACTAAAAGAATGGTCTCAATAGATGCTTGCATTGTTAGAGAAAACTACTTAGAAATTCAAAAACAACTATTTTTTGTTAAAATCTATCTACTTAAATGTCATTAAAAAGGTGTGTTTATTATAGTTTGTGCCTTCAAGCATTGGCAGTCACTCTCCTTACACTAATTATAGATCGGTGGTGAAAAGCAAGAATTATTTTTCTTTCTGATCTTGTGATAAAGTTGAATGACACAAATTAAGTGATTATATAAAATTTTTAAAAATATACAATACGTACAGCTAATCCTCGTGAAATATTAAGAGAGAGAGAGAGAGACAGAGACAAAGAGAGAGAGAGAAAGAGAGAGAGAGAGAGATTTGGGGAATTTTCAATAATTAAAATGTTCTCCAAGCATATAATGCATAATTTCTTTCAGGTTAACAGAGTGCAAATAAATCAGAACAAAAAAGGCACAGTTCAATGAATGGCATATTTCTTGTCCAATCAGAGGCAGGCGATAGGCTGGATCTAGGCACATTTTAGTCTGAAACCAGATCTAGATCTTGAGCCAGCGTAATTGTTGTTGGGACCATTAAAAGCCAAAATAAGCTGAACACCTGACAAAGATCAAAGACAAGGCTAAAGACTCGTGAAACCTACAAAAAATATCTATTCCCAAATTTAAATTTTATTTCGAGGAATATTTTACTAAAATGTTTTGACCCCCTACGTTTACTATGTTAATCCTAAAGAAAGGTTAGAAAAACGCTGCGTAGTAGTAGACCTAGGAAAGTTATTTGAAAAATAGAGAGAAATGAAAAAAAAATATGTAGAACTTTTTTTCAGTGCATACCATCAAACTATTCTTGGAGAGCGCATAGACAAAGTTGGCAGGAAGAAAAATGATATTTGAGAATTCTTCTCTGTTTGATTATTAAAAAATTGGAGAAAAAAAAAATAACAGTATCTGTATAACCTCTTTGATCTGAGATACTCTGCGAGAAGTTGACCTTCGTTGCGTCACTGTTAGGGGTCAGTTGCATACTCGGAGTTCCAGCATGGAAACCTCTCTAGATTCTTACCGTAAAGACTGGAGACGTGGAGTTCGAATCTTCTCGTTTAAAAGCAGACAGACAAAGAAACCTTGGAGGTACGAGAGAGGGTTATTCTATGGATAGGACAGGCTTTAAACCCTGGCTTCCGAAACGGTCACAAAAAAAAGAACCAGATTTCAAAACATACACATTTTTACTTTATAGGAGGACTCTGTCAAAGTTCAAACAAAATAATTTTCAGATTGTACGGTTAATACAATCGAAATCGCTCGGTATTATTCAGTAACTTAGAGTCAAAGTTTTCTAGCATTTGTATTATTCTTTTAAAAGAGCAAAAAAAAATTTACTTCTCAGTTGCTGCGGATAAATGAGAAAAATGGTCAGATGAGAGGTATGCTTTTTAGGCAATAAAGAATTAAAAAAAAAATGAATATGAGAAATTTATGCTTTTAAAGGAGTAAAAAAATTCACTTCTCAATTCCTGCGGATAAATGAGAAAAATTGGTAAAGTGCGAGATATGCTTATAAATATTAGTCAATAAAGAATTAAAAAAAAAAAAGAATGAATAAGAAAAAAATACAAAAAAAAAAAAAGCAAAAAAAACGAGAAATCGGTTTACCTTAAATAACCTTTTCCAAACTTCGTTTTAATTTTTATTTACTTATTTTTATTTTGAGGTCAACTGCTATAACGCCCACGCAGGCCTTACACAAAAATCTTCCAATCGTTTTATTTTCAGTAAACTTTATGCAAACTAAGTGATGTCGGCACCAACTGGTAACACTGCTATAGGGCTTCTATCGCTGAGTTCAAATTAAGTATGCCGTGGTGAAGAATGTTGCATCACACCCATTGTTTTCTGATATCTCTCTCTCTCTCTCTCTCTCTCTCTCTCTCTCTCTCTCTCTCTCTCTCTCTCTCTCTCTCTCTCTCTCTCTCTCTCTCTCTTTCTCTCTCTCTCTCTCTCTCTCTCTTTTTTTTCTTTTCTTTCTCTCTTTCTTTCTCTCTCTCTCTCTTTGCTTATCTCTCTAACTATCTCTTTCTTTTTCTTACTCTGTCTATCTCTCTTTCAATATTGATCTCTCTGTGTGTTTAGATGACTATCGATCGATCTTTCTATCTCTTTCTTTTTTCTAAATAAATTTAAGAATTCGTCAGTACATACGCTCTTAACAATTATATCTGTATGTGTGTATACCCATCTCTCCCTGTCTCTCTTATACCACCATTCAAGACCACCACGTACTTCTCTCAGCCTCCCACAGTGCGCTAACTCACCTTCAGCAGCTGCTTGACGTCCTAGGAAACAGGTTAACGGCGTACTCACCGCCCAGGTATCGACAACATCAAAGGTATGGGCGGCAAGCTTTCAACAACAGGTGATCGAATCTTTCTTTGAAGTGCCTTCAACAGCTATGTTGTTTACCCTTCCTGAAGTACCTGGTCGATTCTCTGTGAAATCGACACAACCGGCTGCCCGTTTTGTCTTACTGGTCATTTCCAACCTGACTTCTTTCCTCCTGAGGCCGCCCATAACTACCTTTCAACTTCAGACCAGATTAAACCATCTCCGTAACTGTCTGGAAGGAGAAGAAGAAAACGACACAAGCATAGCACTTAGCACATCAGCAGAGAACACGATAACGAGAGGTCGCTGTACCTGAATGACCGAATGGAAACGTTTGTTTCAAGCTCTGTTAACTCGAAGTCAAGGAATTAAAGCCTCCCCAAGTCGTCCATTACTGTATCAGTGGTTAGTGTCTGAACGGCTGTTTGTTGGTGATAAAATTTGACGGTAGAGAGATGGACAAGAGAAGTGGTCTTTTAACTTGTGCCAGTCAGTGTGTGTGTGTATGGGGTACTTTGTTGATGATTTTTGTTTGATAAATGAATATTACTTGGATAGGTTTTGAACTTTAAAATAAGAATTTGAATAACCTATTTCTTGTTCACATCAATGTTTGTAATGGCTATTTTTAATCATTTATAGGCCTTATTTTGCTTGAATTCATATTTTGTTTGATTCTTTAAAAAAACATAAAAAAAACACACCTCAATATTGTTACAACATTACTATAATCTCAATGCCTTGTTTGGTTGGTTTTCAAGTGTTTAGATCAGTTTTGCTACTGTAAAGCTTCTTACCATATTTCTCCTAAAATGTCAAACATAGATTAACAGCAATTTTTCTGCTTTTGCTTGTAAGTCGGTTTTTAGCATCGAGCAAAGTTGCTTTCACGTGAATAATTTGTGAGGATATCCGTTCCTCGTTGCTGCCTAGCCTGGTTTTCATTTTCTCTTCTGAACAGGTGAAGTTGGCCTGAAAACCCCAAGCTTCTAAGCCCCTTCGTACTGAGATGGGTGGAAAGAGTTGTCAGACATCTCCTATCTAAACTGCAAACTGTCGAGGGCACACATTTCCCTCCGGTCCTATAGTTTGCTGGTTTGGGGAGTATAATAGGCAATGTTTAGTAAAGCTGTGCCGTGTCTGTTCAATATCGAAATGAAAATGAACAAATTATGGATCAACTATTTTGTTAAGCAATTTCGTTTTACTCACTTCAAATAGAATTATAAAACAAATTTGTTCGAGTTGAAACTGCTGACCTCTGAATATTGATGTTAACGCCTGAGCTGTAGAAAAGTTTATGATCCAAAGTAAAGACATCATCTTTTGATGAGCTAGCAAAGAGTTGAATTATGATGGAAAGGTGATGATTTATGAGCATCTTTTGGTGAGCTAGCAAAGAGTTAAATTATGATGGAAAGGTGATGATTTATGAGCATCTTTTGGTGAGCTAGCAAACAGTTGATTTATGATGAAAAGATGATGATTTATCAGCACCTTTTGACGAGCTAGCAAATAGTTGAATTATGATGGAAATATTATGATTTATCCAGTGATGGGTCTTATCCGAGGCTTCCTAAAATACAGGCCTAGTCACCGAAGTGAACAAACTTTTGCATGTTTATAGGCCAGAATTGTTCTTAGAACGCATTTATAATTCAGCCTACATGCTGGTACAACAAAAAAATATCTAACTGTTCTAACTCAGCCAAATAGTTAATCAGCTCACTCTTATACTTACTGCAAAAGTTTTTTTTTTCTTTTCGGAGACATGGCCTGTACTTTAGGAAGCCTGGGTTTTTTCCAACCAGCATTCTTCTGCTTGACGGAGGCGTGTTGTTGCTTGTTATTCCTATAACGTGCCTGAGATCAATTGGGAGTGGATTTCTACATTAATTACACGTATAATATTTCCTCTGAGTCCCCTCCACTCCACCCAAATCTCCGGCATATTCAATCATAAGAGGTGGCAGTAAATTCATCTCTACCATTCTGAGCTTTAATTAAAAAAGAATTCAAGTAAATTTTACCTGGTTTAAATTGCGATAACGCTTTTAATACAAGGCTTCCTGACAATTTTCAGGAAAGATAAAAATATTTTGAACGTGCTCATGCCTCTAGGGGAAATCGACTAATTCTGTATTTTCCAAATCTATTTTAAGATCTGTTTAAATATATATACAAAAAGACCTGCGATTACCGCATAAAGTGCATAATGGTGCATCGCCTTTCAGGAATTCAAAACCACGCATTTACTGAAACCTGCATGATAAAGAACTTTTTGAAAAATCTTTATTAGATAGGCTTGATTCTACACAATAATTAGACAGACGTAACTATTATTATTGCCATAGTCTAATCATCTCTTCGATGAGGAAACAAGATGTTTCTATCTTAGATGCAGAAAAATACAAGCCCTTGTTACCATATTGCGTTATGAACGTTTCTCTTTCTGTTTTAATCAGAGATGAAATTTGCGCGATGGTGCAGATGCTAATGGTGTGAAAATCTGCAATGTGTGTTAATCTGACAATGCAGAGACGAGTGTAGCAGCGATATCGCGGTGGAATAGTTGTGGAGATCTGGTGCGTGTAGAGATGGTGAATGGCTTGTGACTCGACATCTAGTATCCTACGTTAATAACCTGCAAATTACGGTTAAAAGACTCCAATGTGTAAAGCAAATGTTTACCATTTTTGCAATTTTGTTCTCTCAGGTTAAATTATGTGTTCTGGCAAAGATAGCCAGGGGGGTGTTGTTGCTTATTTGTTGTTTTTTGTTTTGTTTTGTTTTGTTTTTTTCCTTTGTTTTGTTTTTTTTGTTTTTTTTTTTTAGCTCCTTCGCGATGTGATGCGTCACTCCACACTATTTTCCCACCTTTTGTCATTCAATCATGTTTAGTTTTGTTAGAAACCTGAGCAGATATTCTCAAAGCGCGTTTGGTCTCTGTGATTCATCAAGTTTGCTGACGACACTAGGGAACCAGACCTTGCTTACCTCGTACTCCACAGATCATGAACCTCTGGCTTGAGTGCGTCAAGAAATTCACCAGCAACACGATTATATCTGTGGGTAAATAGCCGCCCACTGGTTGAAATATTAAAAGACAACTTATTTACTGCAAAAACTTGAACATGACGAGTTCAATGAGTTGTGATTGGTAATATTGTTAATTTCAAACCGGAGTGTCATTAATCCCTTGATAATTACGTCGTTTTTATGATAGACAGTTATGTCATTCCCCATCTCGTTGTGTGGTCATTAGCTTGGACTTCAAACGCCGATAAAGAAACAGAGAAACACGCTCATGGGAAGGTAGAAAGTTGGACAAAGAGAAAAAAATAGGCAGACAGAAGAGGAAGAGACAGATTTAGATAAGTTGACAGAAGATGATAGACAGAAGAAGGAAAAGTTGGATACAAATGGGCAGACTGAAAAGTTGAGCACGAATGAAACATAGAAAATGGAGAGAACAAAAGACAGAACAGAGAGAGGGAGTGAGACAGACAGACAGACAGACAAACAGAGACACACAGACAGACAGACAGAGGAGTCAAAGAATTATAGAGAAACAGTCGAAAGCCACTACTAACCGAAGTGAGTACGTTGCAGTTATTTATTAGTTTTATTTGGTTATTATGTACGCGTTACTTTGTTAAGGTTTGTTTGTTACTGCTGGATCACTTTCTGGAAGATCCGATTTTAACAGCAGAATTGAGGATTGTGTTCGTTTCTTTCCACGAGAAGAAGTTTCCCTCAATTCTATAAATAGCGTGAAAGACTTCTTTTGGCGTCTTGTGACTTGCCTGATTTTTTTATGTCTACGTTTTTTTGTGTGAGTGTTATTTGAAAGATAAGCAATATAAATGGGAGGTACAACATTATCAGTAAGTTATAAGTCTTCAAGCAGCCAACATCAAAAAGTGTCTCTGTTCTGCGAATCTACATCTAAAAGACCCGATGTGAAAAGACAATTTCCCTATATAGACAACTTATCTGGGAAGAGAGAATAAATTTGACAAGACCTATGCTTTCTTGCGAAGAGCTGTGCTAGAACTTTTGCATGCAGACCAAGCTAACCAGTCTGCGCTCGAGATGCAAATTTGTGACAGAATATTGAAGTTGACAACAACAACCAACAAAAAAAAAAAAAAAAAAAGCACAACAGTGTGTAAATAAAGGAAATCGACTTATTCAGTACTTTCCTAATCAGTTTTTAGATCCTTTTAAACACTTCCTAGAAAGCTGCGCATTTTCGCATTAAGTGCATAAAAGTCCACTGCCTTGCGGGAATTTTTAGCCATGTAGTTATTTAAACCTACATAACAATGAATATTTTTTAAAAATCGGTAAATAGATTTGGATTTGGATTTCACAAAACTAGTTTACTATTCCTATAACTACTATTATAGTGAGGTAAACATCGAAAAGTGGCTAGTCGCTCCCACTCATATTTCTCAGGTATTTTCATATATCACACCGGAAAATAACTGAGTCATTCCAGAAAAGTTTGCATTAAAGTATAGCTCCTAAAACAACTCGACAAAGAATAACATTTTGAAAAAGAAATTCATACAGCATATGGTATTTCTTCATATATTCCGAGCCAAATCTTGTAGTTGCAATGAAAATCTTAACTGGTCTTACAGGGATATGATAAATTCAGTGACAAAGAGGCAAAGTGACTTTTACATTAATATTTTTTAAGCCACCAAAATTAGAGACTCTACAGAAATTAGTTTGAAAACAGCTCCTATCGTTTTTAAGCTTATCATTTTAGTTTCTATCAGAGTCTAGTAACGTTGAACAGGGCGCCGACTATGAACAGCAACGCAATGAGTGAGAAAATACTACTGGATGTGAACAGCCATTTCCAGCCTAGAACTTCAAGGAGAGAAGTCACCGCTAGAGGTTCCATCAGACCGGCGATGAACAAAACGGAGTACAAGAGGCCATAGTTGCTAGAGAAGTAGTCAGGGCCGAAGATATAAAAGCATGCTATGGGCATCAAGGCATAGTACAAACTTTGGACGGAAGCCAAACCCAAAATAAGAACCATGTACAGCCCTGAACTAACTTGTGGCACGAAATACCAAAACGAGCACAATGTGCTGTTTACTGAAATACTGTAGATGATAGTGTCTTTGATAGTAAAGTATTGCTTGTTGATGCAGATACTAAAAAACACTCTGCATACAGATGCAACAACAGGGATAAAGGTGCCCACCAACGTCAGATATCTGTCATCTCGGATGTTCGGGAGGGCGAACTCTTTGTAAAAGTTACTCTTCAACAAAAGACTGTACATATTTGAAAACTCGTACAAGAATATCGCATAGAACACGGGTGTTTTCAAAACTTCTGATGGTTTTAGTGACCTTTGCTGATTTTCAAACTGAATCGGGGTTTTATCCTCCTCCTTATTCGTGTCCAGTGATATCTTACTGTGGTCACTACGTGTCTCTTTGCAATTTTCATGTGAACTGATACCTTCATACTGAGGCTTTTCCGTTTGAAGTTCTGAATGTTGTGAAGCGTTTGCAACAGCTATATCACTGTTGGAAGTTTTGCTGTGGGTAACAGCGGTATTTTCGGATAGTGAAGGACGGGCAGACAGTTGGGTGGAGATCTCAGAATCAGATATCCGGCCACCTGAAGACCAGCCGTCATGCCGGCATAAGCGATCGGTGCCAGGGGAACCTTATCTAGGACCTCACGCTGTGAAAAGAACGTTCCAGAGCCTCGGACAACGTCGGGTTTAAGATTTTTCGGATTGACGATGCGGTGATGATTTGATTCTGCAGAACCGCAAGAGCCGTGGCTCCGCCACTTGTAGTGGCCATGAAGATAGCAGCTTTGTCGAGGGCCCAGCCGCTCACAAGTTCGAAAACAACTGTCAAAATGTTGCCGTTGCCCAAGCCGAGAACGACACCTAGCAGTACAGTTGTCCACACTACAGATATCCCAACAGTCCAGACAGAGCCGAAAAGTCCGACATTGCTTAATATCGACAATGCCGGCCTTTCTCAGACCCAGCTTGCCGCTTAAGAGTTTCGTGAGAAGAATCCCTGGGGCACCAGAAGCGATTAAAAGACCTATGATCAACTTGCTATCACCATCCACACAGTTCGAGGAGCAGCCGAACTGAAAGTAGGAGTCAATGTAGGCCGAGAGATTGCCGTAAGTCCATAGGAAACTCAATGGCGCCATGATGAAGTGGTCGCCGATGATAGAAGAATATTTTGCACATTTTTCACTGTTGTGAGAAGAAGCCATTTTTTATTCGAAAAAAACATCTATCAATATCAATTTCGTGTTAAAGAAAAAATAAGCTGGAAAAAGTTCAAAATCTTTAGTACTAGTCAAATGTTTTGTGTGAATGCGATAAAGTGTTTTGCCATATTGTCACTATAACTGTTTCTATATCTCGGAATGATTGATTATTATCATTACCAATGGTTAAAACAAGAATGAAAACATGTGAGAAAGTTTAACTGTGTGCAACTGAAGACGACCCTGTTCCAACAACGGCTGATTTCTGCGTGAATGAAAAGTGTCGGCAGCTTTAAGAATAAACAAAAAAGAATTATAATTATATACTGAGTGATCCATCAGGTCGCTCTAACTCGCTCATAATGGCCACTAGTAGTATAACAATGAATGACCCAACAGTTACTGTGTTAGTGAAATCATAAAGTTTAAATTATTATCATTTAGTCATGTGCTAATACATTTGAATTGCAAAATAAAAAATGGTTTTGTGAAATAATCATTACCTTATGATGTGTTTAAGCTATTGAGAATTCGTGCGACATCTGTCACGACTATCGCACATGATAATTAAGATTGTGGGTAGGCGATCGAAATTAAGTGACTTGTTTTAAATTATGCATCTCGCTCTTAAGTCATTTTCATATCGAATTGAACAGTAAATTGTCAAGCATTATTAGCGTCAAAAGTTCACGATCTTAATGTACAGTGTTTGCAAATCAAAAAGGATTCAGCTACAATTATTATATTATTTTTCTAGGATTTACTTGCTAATTCGAGAGAGAATATTTCTCAACACTAAAAAAAAAGAAATCACAACAGTTCTAAAAAGTGTGATAGCCTAAATTAACGATTCAAACAACAGAATGCTCTTTATAGAATTATTGAACGTTAACAAAATAGTATGAACATTTAAAAAATACGAAACTTCTACAGTAAAGTCGAAACCAAATAGCTTGCTTAATCTGCTGTGATCTATTTTGCCATATGGAAATATGAAAGATCGTTATAAATTTCTAAATTTAAAAACGAGAACGCATTTCATTAATTTTTCTTCCTTCGCATCCCTAGTTTTCTAACATGAGATAAAGGAGAAACCTTACATACATAACGTTTTCTGCTATTAAAAAAATTATAGAAAAGAGTTTAACAACTAACTATCAGGCTGAAATGATATTCAATAAAAAAAAAAAAAAATTCCTAGTCATGACAAGAGTAAGCAAGTTTTTGTCCACAATTGACATGGCATCGTAAACAACTACTGTAGATGCTGTATTGCTGAGCTGAGTATCGCCCTCAATAATTGGACAGAAAAACAAAAACATTCCACATAACGTGTACGGATGGAGCTCGATACATTTTATTTCATCAAAAAACGAGTATATCAACTCATATAGGCGTGTCACGGAACACACACTTAATAATTTCGTATAAGATAAAAATTGATCGCTACGAATAAAACGATGTAAATGAATTAGAAGTCTCTCAGCAGCTTTCATTGTCCATACATTAAAATATACTGAATCTAATGTGAATTGGTTTCGTGAAATTTTTCTTTCTACCTATTCATACCCTGACAACAGATCCTTCTCCTCATAGGGAAGAACGGAATAAAAACTCATTATGCACCGGTAACGTAAGCCTTCAATTCAGAATTCTAGCGATTTGATATCAGGGTCTGAGCAAATTATCTTTTACATGCAAACTATTAAATGGGTCTCAGCAACCTGTTCCACCATTTGGTAATGATAAAGTATGAGCGAGGTTAGATCTACGTCGCTTAGATAATAAAATCATTTGCAGAATTAAGACTGGGTATGCATAAAAAGCTTCAAAGAAGAAATACTCCTTCCTTATCTAAAACAAAATAAATATGATGCGTTTGTTTTTCACAGTGTATGGACCAACCACTAGATCAGTATTAACCATGAAGAAGGTTGGACAATCTACAACAATATTGTGGTTTACTCATTTTCAAAGTGTAAGGTTTAGGAAGAAAAAAAATGAATTAATAACAGAATCAAATATAATCTCAATTTTCTTTCTTTCTTTCTCTCGTTCTTTCTTTTCAATTTTTGTTTTCGGGGGAAGAATTGCGAAAATGAGAAAATTTAAAAAATTGATCAAAATATTTAAGCTAGAAAATCAAATTAATCTAAATTTATAATAATTAAAAGCAATAAAAAAAAAACAGTGGAGTCAAAACATTTTGGACAATGAAACTTTTACATTTTCAATTCTCATAATCATGGCATGCTTCTCATTTTCCCTCAATTCAAATTAATTAAGATAAATAAATAAATAAAGACCACAATGTCATACCATCCAATTCAATTCTTATTGAAAACTTTTGAAGAAAACCCAAAGATATTGGAATTATCTATGGAAATTTATTTCTCAAAACCCTTTACG
This sequence comes from Elysia crispata, assembly GCA_033675545.1. NCBI lineage: Eukaryota > Metazoa > Mollusca > Gastropoda > Plakobranchidae > Elysia > Elysia crispata. The sequence goes on along the minus strand of JAWDGP010004286.1, from coordinate 247,157 downwards.
AGTTTTTCATAACGAGTAAATCATATAAGGAGACAAATCTAAAACCAAGCTCCCATCTATGCTTGTTGCAAGCTCAGCATTTACAAGGCAGCTTCTCCTTGACGATTTTGCTCACGAATTCACCTACAACGAACTTGCTACCATTTTTGATAAACAATGTAAGCAGTCACAAAATCGCTCTAACGCTGATATGGCTAATTGGATGCAACTTAAAAGTTACTTGAGGTGCACTGCCTTGTGTGGATTCATATTTGCTTACCAATAAGTATTAATTTTACCAGGGTATTTCCATGAAATGCTATCTAACTATTTTTAAATCAAATGTCTAATAACTTTGTTCTTATAAATTGTTCACTGTCGGTATAACTATTCTTAAGTCACATGCTTTATCATTTCTGTACTAAAGAAACCAAAATAAAAGGCTAAACGTTTTCTGTACTAAATACAATTATTTTTATTGAGTTCTTTCTCCTTAAATTCACTTTGTTGAATTTTTTAAATATTTATTTTTTTTTACATTTCCTAATCACTTTGTGAAAATAAACCGTTTAATGTCCGTATAAACAACACTTACAGTCTTAAATGATTTTAAGCTGTACCCTCAATATTCCATGAGGTCTAGATACTTAACTTGATGATGGTTGTAGTGATGAAGAGGTAGATTTTGATAATTAGGACGCCAAAGATAATAATGAGGCTTATGATGGTTTGGTTCCACGAGTCTATAAATGGCAAACGACATGACACACTGTTTAAATATATATATATACATATATATATATATATATATATATATATATATATATATATATATATATTATATATATATATATAATGATATATATGTAAAAATATTTAATTGTTTTAATTACTATTATTATTAGCATTACTACTACTACTACTACTACAACTACTACTACTACTACTACTACTACTACTACTACTACTACTACTACTACTACTACTACTACTACTACTACTACTACTACTACTACTACTGCTACTACTTCTACGACTACTACTACTACTTCTCCTCTACTACCAAAACTACTATTATTACCACCACTGCTACTACTAATACTACAACTACTAATACTACAACTACTACTACTACTACTACTACTACTACTACTACTACTACTACTACTATTACTACTTCTGCTGCTGCTGCTGCTGCTGCTATTAATATTTATATTATTATCATTATCACTTAATTCTCTCCAGCTTGATTTTCCATCAGGAATAATCAGAGTACTATATTTTACAAGTCGTTGTAAGGTTGAAAGGGAGGTAACCAAAAAAATGAATTATAAAACAGCAGGATTTTTTGGTTACATCTCTTAAAATTCGGCTGCTTTGGAAGAGAAATAAGCCGACAATGATATTGATGATTATAATGATGATGATCTTAATGGACGTTATTGTTTTCACTTATTTTAGCGAATAAAAAATCTTTCTCTAGATCTTTTGAGTGAACCGTCAGGAAGTGTTAGACAATCCGCCTGCAAATTTTCAAGTGCTGATGCATGTTGTCTTTGCATAAAACTGGGAGGCTGGTTGAATTTATGACTAGGCCAAACAACAAATGTGCTGAAACAGCTATCGTTCTCATAAGGCTATCTGTCGTTCAAACATCATCATCGCCAAAACGTTCAACTACTACTACTACTTCTACTACTACTACTTCTACTACTACTACTACTACTACTACTACTACTACTACTACTACTACTACTACTACTACTACTACTACTACTAATACAACTACTACTACTACTACTACTACTACTACTACTACTACTACTACTACTACTACTACTACTACTACTACTACTACTACTACTACTACTTCTGCTGCTGCTGCTGCTGCTATTAATATTGTTATTATCATTATCACTTAATTCTCTCCAGCTTCACTTTCCATCAGGAATAATCAGAGTACTATATTATACAAGTCATTGTAAGGTTGAAAGGGAGGTAACCAAAAAAAATGAATTATAAAACAGCAGGATTTTTTGGTAACATCTCTTAAATCTCGGCTGCTTTGGAAGAGAAATAAGCCGACGATGATAGTGATGATTATAATGATGATGATCTTAATGGACGTCATTGTTTTCACTTATTTTAGCCAATAAAAAAGCTTCCTCTAGATCTTTTGACTGAACCGTCAGTAAGCGTTAGACAATCCGCCTGCAAATTTTCAAGTTCTGATGCATGTTGTCTTTGCATAAAACTGGGAGGCTGGTTGAATTTATAACTAGGCCAAACAACAAATGTGCTGAAACAACTATCGTTCTCATAATGCTATCTGTCGTTCAAACATCATCATCGCCAAAACGTTCAACTAAACGCACGAGTTTATGTATGGGTGTGGGTATGTTGAAACTAGCTAGGCTAGTGACGCTGTGCATTGCGTGTAGGCTAGATATGGTGTCCTCTCTGATTGGTTATTGGCAACTTCTTTCTTTATCCTACTCTGTATATCTCTCTTTCGATTGATCTCTCTATGTGACTAGGTGTCTATCGATCGATCTATCTATCATATCTATCACTTTCTTCTCTATATATAAATTTAAGAATTCTTCATTCTCTTTATATATTCACCGAACAATCAATCTCTATGTGTGTATACCCATCTCTCTCTGCCTCTCTCATACCACAATTCAAGACCACCATCTACCTCTCTCAGCTTCCCACGGTACGCTAACTCAACTATAGCAGCAGCTTGAAAAAAGGTAAACAGCCCAGGTACGGACAACATCAAAGGTATAGGCGGCAAGAATTTTAGATTAACTATTTATTATTCATACCAATGCCTGTTGTGGCTATTTTCACTGGTTTACAGGGCGTACTTTGCTTAAATTGTGCACACCGTAAGTATTTGCTTGCTGTAACTTTGTTAAAAAAAACTGTGAATAATTTTCTACATTTTTTTTTAAACATAAAGAAGATACCTTAGTATTCTTACAATATTACTATCATCTCATCGCTTTGTTTCCAGGGTTTTCGAGTGTTTAGTCAATTTTGTTACTGTAAAACTTCGCGTCATATTTCTCCTAAAACGTCAAACATAGATGAACAGTTTTTTTTTCCTTTGCTTGAAAGCCGATATTTAGCTTCCAGGAATGTTGCTTTCATTTGAAAACATTTTTGTGAGGACATCTGTTTCTCGTTGCTTCCTATCCTGGTTTTCATTTTTCTTTCTGAACAGGTGCAGAAGTTGTATTGGAAACCGCAAGCCTTCTAGCCACATCGTAGAGATGAGTCTAAAGAGTTGACAAACATCTCCCATCTGAACTACTCTCTACCAAAGACGCATATTTTCATCCGGTCTTGAAGTTTGCTGGTTCAGAGAGTATAAAAGGTACTGTTTAGCAAAGCTGTGCCATGTCTGTTTAATATCAAAATGAAAATGAATAAACTACGTCAACTTTCATTATTAATTTTATTGTGAAATATTTTTCCCTTCACTTTTCACGGCATAATGCTAAAATAATCAAGCACAGTGTATATATACATTTAATAAATTTCTTTTAGTTGAAAATGCGGATATCTCAGTATTGATATTACCGCCTGAGCTTTGGTTATCTAAACAAAAACAACATCGCTTGATGACCTAGCAAAGAGTTAATTAATGAAGCAAAATAACATGTATTTTTTTTTTAGTGATAGGTCTTAGCTGGACATCCAGTTTCCTTCTGCCTGACGGGGGCGTGTTGTTGCATATTATTCTTATGACGTACCTGAGATCACCTGGGAGTGGATTCTACATCAATGTAATAAATATTACTTCTGGATCTCCACCAATTCAACTAAATCTCAGCTATATTCAGTAATAAGATGCAGCGGTAAACCCACTAAACCGTCTTGTGCATACAAAAAAAAACGAGATTTCAAGTAAATTTTTTTCGTTTTTATTACAAGGCTTCTTGAAACTTTTCAGGACAATTGGGGTAAGATAAAAATACCTTGAACGTGTTCATGCAATTATTATATTCAGTTGTAATTGTGGACATTGACTAATTCTTTATTTCTAAATCTATTTTAAGATCTTTTTAAGCGCATACAAGAAGACCTGCGATGACCGCATAAAGTGCATAGCGGTGCACTGCCTTTCGGAAATTTGTAGCTGCGAACTAATTTAAACCTGTATGATAAAGAGCTTTCAAAAAATCCACAAATCGGTTTTACTCTTCATAATAATTATCCAACTATTCTTATTACCATAGCCTTATCATCTCTTCGTTGCGGTGTTCGAGAACACAAGATGTTGTCTATCAGATATACAGAGCAGTACAAACCTTAGTTACCATATTCCGATATTAACTTTTCTCTTTGTTTTAATCAGTGATAAACTTTTGGCCGTGGTATAGGTGCTTATGGTGCGAAAGTATGCGAAGTGTGTTTATATGACAATGCAGAGACTAGTGTAGGAGTGAAATAGTGGTGGAATAGGTGTGCAGATCTGTTGCGTGTGTTAAAGTCTAGATAATTTATGGTGAATGACTTGTGACTCACCACCTTTTATTCTACGGTAATAACTTGCAAATTACGGTTAAAAGACTCCAATGTGTAAGGCAAATGTTTTCCATTTTGCTATTTTGTTCTCTCATGTTAAGTTATGTGTTCTGGCAAACGTTCAAAAGTTTATCAATTTTTTTGCTGATTATTTTTTTCTCCTCCGCGATGTAATGCCCCTCTCCATACTATTTTTCCACTTTTTGTCATTCAAGCATGTTTAGTTTTGTTAGAAATCTGAGCAGGTATTCTCAAAGCACGCTTAGTCTCTGATGTTCGTCAACTTTGTTAACGACACGAGGAGGCCAGAGCTTGCTCGTCTAGGCAGTCCACAGGACATGGATCTTTGGGTTTGGTGCGGCAAGAAATTTGTCAGATACATGAAATTTTTTTACGCTGATAAATAGCCGCCTACTGGTTGGAATATTAAAGACAACTTATTTATTGAAAAACCTTGACACGAAGATGAGGAATTCAATGAGTCGTGGTTGGTAATATTGTTTTTTTTCAAGCTTGAGTGCCATTAATGCCTTTCATAATTACGTTGTTTTGATGATTTATTTAGGAAGGCGCGTTTTTTAATATATAAACAATACCAGTTGCTGTCTGATTGATCGCCTAAGATCAATACCTTGTAAAATTGGTGGATTAAAAACAATTAAATAAGCGAGTTTTTCGAGAAGACGCTAAAAAGTATATTAGTTAACACATTAAATCCAGTTAAGATAATAACTTGCTGGCCGATTTATTGATATAATTTCCGTAAAATTTAAGTCTATAAAACAGATTCTAGCTTTTAGATTTGTAAACAAAACAACGATTGATCTAAACGAATTAAGTTAGTAAAAAAAATAGACTTCGGTTATTACTGTTACGCACGTTCTGATCTATCAAACGCGAAAATTATATTAACGCGCCTAGTGGTCATATCTAGAAAACCATGAAACCGAAGGAGAAAGTTTGTCCTTTTTATAAAGAGTTGATATCACACTTCTTTTGAGCAAATAATGGTACAGCACACTTATGGAATTTTGTTTGATCTACTGGTGACACTTCGTCCGTGTTACTCAGAGCTGCCTCATATGGTTAAGAATACTTTCTTGTGAAAGCAGATAAGTTTTATAAAACTCAAAGCTGCATAGTTAATGACATCCTGTAAGTTTACATCACATCTTGCATGCATGAAATAAAATCCATTTTAATTTAAACTTTCATCGTGATCAAGATCTATTCTAGAATTGAATTGTTCCGATACAATCCCTGAAGTTCAAAACACAAATATCAACATCTAGATCGAAGATAACTAATGTAGACCAAGCTTGCATTTCTACATGTATATAACCTTGTAAAAAGTAACACTTCAAAGGTTTTTATTGAGCAATTTCAGAAATGTGCAACTAATGATGTACGCAATATATTTTCAATTTTTTTTCTACACAACTTTCCGTCAGAATACTATTTTTTACAATACAGGATAAAAAGTTTCTCCTCCTCTGACCAAAACAGTTATGGCAGCATCGGAAAATTTCGAAAATATTCAGGACATGCCGAAGTGATTGTCAGTAATTCTATGTGAAATCTCTTTTCTGTGGTGCCTTCGAACTGCCTAGCAGTGCTGGACACAACATTCTTGACAAACCTTTCAGGGAATTTCTAGCTGTCCGATTCCACATGTACGAGAAATGGATGGTGCGAAATAGGAGCACTGAGCTAAGCTTTACACAAAGTTTGTTACCAAGTTACTGTTAGATTTTCATAAACGAAAATAAGTTAGAAGTTTATCCAAACGAATTAATCGTTTTAGAAAATATGTGAAAAAAAATTTATCTCAAGGTTGATTTTTTCCTATGAGTAAGAATATGTCAATAATAGTTTATGATTATTATATTTAAAAAAGTAAAAAAATACTTAAAGGCATGGATCTGACATGCATTATTATTACGAGTTTTTAGAGCTCTTTTGCAAAAACTGTAAAAAAAAAAAAAAAACAAGACAAAAAAAAAACTGTACACTTAGAATTCAAACCTACAAGATTGGCAACAAATTGCATAATTCTGCAGATGTTTTTTTTTTTTAATTGTTTCTATCAATTTCATTTTTTTACATGTACATTATGTACGTTGGAATGATTATAAAATTTGTGACCAAAACTTTGTTCATTTTCAATCCCTCTTCGGTGAAATACCACTATACTTTTATGAACATTAAACAACGATAATTTAAAAACAGCATGCCCCAGTGCTTGCTGTCATAGCTGTTTCAAATAGTTTGAACATTTAATAAAAATAATTGACAAAAAAAAATCCGCCCCTTTATTTCTAAAGTTTATCATTTTAATTTTTGTCCGTATCCAGTAACGTTGAAATTGGCGCTGACTATGAACAGCAACGCAATGAGTGAGAAAATACTACTGGATATGAACAACCATTTCCAGCCTAGAACTTCAAGGAGAGAAGTCACCGCTAGAGGTTCCATCAGACCGGCGATGAACAAAACGGAGTACAAGAGGCCATAGTTGCTAGAGAAGTAGTCAGGGCCGAAGATATAAAAGCATGCTATGGGCATCAAGGCATAGTACAAACTTTGGACGGAAGCCAAACCCAAAATAAGAACCATGTACAGCCCTGAACTAACTTGTGGCACGAAATACCAAAACGAGCACAATGTGCTGTTTACTGAAATACTGTAGATGATAGTGTCTTTGATAGTTAGGTATTGCTTGTTGATGCAGATACCAAAAAACACTCTGGATACAGAAGCAACAACAGGGATGAACGTGCCCACCAACGTCAGATATCTGTCATCTCGGATGTACAGGAGGGCGAACTCTTTGTAAAAGTTACTCTTCAACAAAAGACTGTACATATTTGAAAACCCATACAAGAATATCGCATAGAACACGGGTGTTTTCAAAACTTCTGATGGTTTCAGTGACCTTTGCTGATTTTCAAACTGAATCGGGGTTTTATCCTCTTCCATACTCGTATCCAGTGGTATCTTACTGTGGTCATTACGTGTCTCTTTGTAATTTCCATCTGAGCTGATACTTTCGTACTGGGGCTTTTCCGTTTGAAGTTCTGAAAGTTGTGAAGCGTTTGCAACAGCTATATCACTGTTGAAAGTTTTGCTGTGTTTAACAGCGGTATTTTCGGATAGCGAAGGACGGGCAGACAGTTTGGGTGGAGATCTCAGAATCAGATATCCGACCACCTGAAGACCAGCCGTCATGCCGGCATAAGCGATCAGTGCCAGGGGAACCTTATCTAGGACCTCACGCTGTGAAAAGAACGTTTCAGAACCTCGGACAACGTCGGGTTTAAGATTTTTCGGATTGACGATTGCGGTGATGATTTGATTCTGCAGAACCGCAAGCGCCGTGGCTCCGCCACTTGTAGTTGCCATGAAGATAGCAGCTTTGTCGGGGGCCCAGCCGCTCACATGTTCGAAAACAACTGTCAAAATGTTGCCGTTGCCCAAGCCGAGAACGACACCTAGCAGTACAGTTGTCCACACTACAGATACCCCAACAGTCCACACAGAACCGAAAAGTCCGCCATTGCTTAATATCACTCCAAGAATGCCGGCCCTTTTTTGTCCCAGCTTGTAGCCTAAGAGTTTCGTGAGAAGAATCCCTGGGGCAGCAGAAGCGACTAAAAGACCTATGATCCACTTGCTATCACCATCCACACAGTTCGAGGAGCAGCCGAACTGAAAGTACGAGTCAATGTAGGCCGAGAAATTGCCGTAAGTCCATAGGAAACTCAATGGCGCCATGATGAAGTGGGCGCCGATGATAGCAGAATATTTTGCACATTTTTCATTGTGGTATGAAGAAGCCATACTCTACTCGAGGAAAAATATTATAAAATATTGCTTTCGCGTTGCACACAAAAATTACCTGGAAAAATTGGAAATGTTTTGTGTGAATTTGATAAAGTGTTATGCTACTATTATTGTCACTATAACTGTTTCTGTATCACGGAATAGTTGATAGTTTTCATTACCCACGGTTAAAACAATAATGAAAACATATTAGAAAGTTTAACGGTTTACAACTGAAGACGACCCTGTTCCAACAACGGCCGATATCTACTTGAAATGAAAGAGTAGGCAACTTTTAGAATATATAAAAATTGAAATGAATTATATCGTAAGTAATCTATCAGATCCCGTTAGGTCGCACATAATGGGTAAATTGTAACGACATGACAGCTGTCAGTAATGCAAATGTTGCTACAATCATATAGTTGAAACAATACAAACGTTTAATAATTATCATTAAGTCATATGCTAAATTTTTGAATAGCAAAATAAAAAAAAATTGTAGGAAATAATTATTACCATAATTATGATAATTAAGCTATTAATAGCATAATTTGACACCTGTCGTAAACATCGTGCCAAATATTTTCGTGAGATAAGGGTAATGTGAATTATGAAAAAAAAAATTGTTCCATAGATAATGCACAAAGTTTTGCTTAACATCGTACATCTCGTTCTTAAGCCATTTTTGTATCGAGGTGAACAGTATGCTATCAAACATGATCAGCATCATAACTTGAACTTCCCGATCTTAAAGATGCATGTTAGCATGGAAATATGCACATGGAAAACCACTTTTTTGGAGTTATAACTAATTCGATATAGAATATTTCTCAAAACTACAAAACAAATAGCGCAATGGTTCTTGCAATTGTGATAGTCTAAATGAGTCAAACAAAAGAATGCACTGTATAAGTGAACGTTACAAGGGATTTCTAAGATTGGAATAAAAAAGTATGAAGATATGAATTTGTGAAACTCCTGCATCAAAATCAAAACCAAATGGCTCTCTTAATATTATCTATGTGCTGTGATCTATTTTGCCATAAGTATGGTATTGAAGAAGACGGTTTTAAATTTCTAAACTTTCAAAAACACTTTTTAATTAATGTTCCTTCTCTTTCATCCTTACTTTTCTAATATAAGATAAAGGAGAAACCTTACCTACATAACGTTTTCTTCTTTAAAAATAATTTAATAAAAAAAAGAGTCGAAGAACTTACTTTTAGGCTGAAAATGATATTAAATAAAGAAACTTCCAGTCATGATTAAAGTAAGCAAATTTTGTCTACAGTTGACATGGTGTTGTCAACTACAGACGCTTTATTACTGTGCTGATCGTTGCACTCAATAATAGGACTAAAATCAATAAACATAACGTCTAAACAAGGCGCTCGATACGTCTTACTTAATTAACAACGAGTGTATCAACTCACACAGGCGTGTCCTTAAACACACATAAAAAATACCATTAATCATTTCGTGAAGATAAAGTCGATCACTATGAATAAAACATTGTAAATGGATTAAAAGTCCCTTCTCAGCTTTCATTGTTCATACATTAAAATAATATTAAACTGAATTGAATGTGAATTGGTTTTGTGCTGTTTCTTAATACATATTCATATCCTGACAACAGCTCCGTCCCCTGATAGGATGGAACTGAATAAAAACTTTATTTCAGAAGCCTGACTTTTCTTTTTGTCTCAGGTTCTATACGTTTTACCTTGAACACAAACTATCGAATGGGTCTCAGTCAAATAAGTGCTACAGTTTTGTAATGGCGAGATATGAACAAGAGTAGATCTTAGTCATTTAGAAAAAAAAAATATTTGCAGAATTGAAACATGAATAAACAGCTTTAAAGAAGAAACCCAACTTTATAATCGCGAAAACCAATTAATTATGATCCGTTTTTGTTTTCTGTTGGTTTTTTTTTTTTTTGTTGGTTTTTGGTTTTGTTTGTGTTTTTTTTTTTTTTTTTTTTTTTTTATTTTGTTGTTGTTGTTGTTGTTGTTGTTGTTGTTTTGGTTCACAGTATATAGACCGATCACGAGACCAGTCTTAAACCTGAAGACGGGTGGACAATATACGACAAATGACAGGGGTTTAACAATTTTCAAAGTTTTGGGCAGAAAATGAATAATTCCGCAATGGCATCAATTCTCATCTAATTTTTCTTTGTTTTGTCGAGTGAATTGTAGTGAAAATTTTACAAACTAAACAAAATGTTTAAGCTAGAATGATTCTAAGTATATTATAACCAGAAGAATGAAAAATACGGTGGAATCAAAAGATCTTGTACAATGAAACTTTTTTATCTTTACATTTCTAATCATGGCACGCTTCCCACCTGCCACAATTCAAAATAATAAAATAAATAAATAAATAAATAAGATTATAACACTGTATGTCACAACACTATACCCCATTTCTTGCCGATGTATTCAATTCTTATTGAAAACATTGGGAGAAAACCCAAAGAAATCGAGCGTATCTATGAAAATGTGTCTCTCAGTCTCATAACCTTTTACGAGCTTTCCATAACGGCTATGACATTTAAGGAGACAAATGTAAAGTCAAGCTCTCATCCATGCTTGTTCCAGGCCTAGCCCCCGCAAGGATGCCTAACGTTGACGACTTTTCTTACGACTTCACCTTAATCGGACTTGCAATTGTTTTTCTTTTTAATCAATTGAAGTAATTAAAAAGTTTCTCTTAACTCTCACTATAGGGCTATGAAGATTCAAGCATGGTGGCGTATTGATATAAGCTATGTACTCTTTGAGTGGCAAGGCAATGGGTGGCAAAACATCTATAAATCGATTGCCCTAATCCCACCATGACAAGCGTTTTTCGGTCATTAATTTTTCTCTTAAAGCCTTATTTCAACTAGCGCTGAACACTTCATATAACTCTGGCTCTCATAATTCTTGACCAAAAAGTTATTGAGGTGAACTGCTTTGCGCGAGTTCATATCTTTTTTTTTTTTTTATTAATTTTTACGTAGGTTACAATAAGTATTTACAAAGATGTTTCAATAAATTGAGATTTTACAATAATTATGATTTAACTATTCTTAAATCACATGCTATTCACTTAGTTCTTTTAAATTATCTACAGTCGGTATAATATAACTATTCTTAAATCACATACATAAATGATTTTCTTTACTGAAGATCACAAGCCAAAATAAAAGGCGAAACGTTTTCTATGTTTAACGCAATTATTGTTATTGACTTCTTGCTCCTTAAATTCAAGTTGTTGACTGTTTTATAGTTGTTGTTTTTTTACATTTCCTAGCCATTTACATTTTTTTTTTATCAATAATTTATTATTAATCGCTTTATAAAACGGCGCAAAAAGTCTTAAATCATTGTACGCTGTGCCATCATTATTGCTTGTGACAATTTTATGATGGCTGTGGTGATGAAGAGGACGGTGTTGACAATTTTGATGACGGCAAAGATAATAGACTGAGGCTAATGATGGTTTGAATGCAGGAGCCAATAAATATCAAATGACATGGCGCAAGACACACAATTTAAGAATAATTAAGAGCATGGTATATTTTAAATAAAGTTGTCCTACGTAGTAGGAGGCAACTTTTTTTAAAATATACCATGCTCTTAAGGCAACTTTTTTAAAAATATACCATGCTCTTAATTATTGTCCACTATCTTTATTGTGTTATGTGACACACAAATATATATGTGTGTGTGTGTGTATCTGTGTCTTTATTTATGTGTGAAAAAACATTCTAAGCTCTCGTCAGTTAATTATGAATAGTTTCTAAATATAAATTTGGCAAATTACAGTCTCAAATTTTTTTTTTTTTAATTTTTTTCAGAATTGTAGTGAGCGATCAGTTACATGAATGGCACACCGGTTCTGTCTTAGCATATTCTTATTGTAAAGAGGGTCAGACAGTCATTGAGTGTCAATAGTTTATTTATGTGAGAACAAACACGACAATTCATGTTTGGTTGTTTTTTCAACTTTGCTATGCTGTATGTATGTCGGAATATTTTATACCAATGTATTCTAAAAACAGTAAAATGTTGAGAGAGAGAGAGAGAGAGAGAGAGAGAGAGAGAGAGAGAGAGACAGAGAGACAGAGAGACAGAGAGAGACAGAGACAGAGAGAATTAATGAACATGAAAGAAACAGACAGACAGGTACAGAGTGGCACAGACAGAGACAGGAAAACAGAAGAAGAGATGGAAAAGCAGACAGAGCAAAGTAAGTAATATAAGGAGAGAAAGTATACATATAACAATTAGAAATAAAGAAAGACAGAGGGGGTAAGAGACACAAACACATAGATAGACAGACAGACAAACAGGCAGAAAGACAGACCAATAGATATATAGACAAAATTAAAAAAGGAAAAAAGCGGGTTTAAGAGAAATAAAAAGACGTTTTGGAAAGGAATAATAGCTACAAGGAAAAAGCAACTATTTTGATTAAAAGCTTTTTGTCGAATTGTGTTGTCATTATTATTTTCGCTATTATTTTTGATGTTTTGTTCTGGGGTATTAAATTATTGTTTGTTTTTTTATTGCTGTTGTTGTTTTTTTGTTTGTTTGTTTTGGGTTTTTTTTGCTATTAATGTTATTATAATTATTGTTATTGTTAATGTTGTTGTTGTTGTTGTTATTGTTGTTGTTATTGTTGTTGTTGTTGTTGTTGTTGTTGTTGTTGTTGTTCTTCTTCTTCTTCTTCTTCTTCTTCTTCTTCTTATTATTATTATTATTATTATTATTATTATTATTATTATTATTATTATTATTATTATTATTATTATTATTATTATTATTATTATTATTATTATTCTTTTTCTTTTTCTTTTCATCTGTGTTCATATCTCTTATTCCTCCCCATCTTCCCTGTCTATCAGGAATAATCCGAACACTATTTACAAGTCATTGCAACCGTGGAAGGGCGGGAAATAAAAAAGCAGCAGTGTTTATAGTCAACTTCCTTTAAAATGCGGTAGCATAAGAGGAGAAATAAGCCCGCGATGAAGATTTTGATGATAGCGATGACAATGATGATTAAGAATACGATGACAACAAAGATAAGGACTCTTTTGTAATATTCATGAAAATATGGGTCTTTTTACGAGGAACATTGATAAGATTTGATCTAAAACTATTTCATCCACAGTTGTGCAGATCAGATCTTATATCTTTTAGATCAAGTTCAATTATAAAATAATAGCCATGAAGTTTCCCAGTTGCGAGCTCTAGTCATTGTTTCCGTTTGCATAAAGTGTATAAACATGGCGACCACCAATCAGGTCATCTCGCGAGGAAGGGATGACATTTTGAATTTTTTAAATTAAGTTTAAGATCAGAAGGTCGTAAAAGTATTCTATTACGAGAGCAGAGTTGAATCCGTTTCACAACGTTCAACGAAAAGCAGATATCTAGTCTACGATTTTTAGTTCTAGACTTGGCTGGTTCTTCATCTTCAAATTAAGTTATTGATTTTTTTTTTAATTACTGTTTTACTTCATCGTATAAAAAGGATGTATAATTTTTTTTTACTTGTCATTTTGCTACCGAATCTTTTAAAACCCATTTTCGTTGTATAGAACGACAATAATTTATATTTTCAAACTATCTAAATCTAGATCTAGATCTACAAATAAGACATACAAATCATCTATCTAGTTCAATAGCTTTGCGCCTCGATTGACACCTAGATTTATTGTGCATAGAATCTTTGTCGTTATTCCTAACACATAAATTATTTCACATAAAACTGTGGGGTGTTTCGGTGACATAATTAGATTCAAGCTCATGGTAAGACTGTTTGTGAAGGTACAGGGTCGTGTACATGTGCATAAACTGTTATACGTGACATTCCAATCAATGACATTCACTTTTTTTTTTCAAAAAGGAAAATTGTAAATATTTTCTTTATACTGTAGGGTGTTAATTACATATATATATATATATATATATATATATATATATATATATATATATATATATATATATATACGTCTGTGTATAGATAGATAGATAGATAGATAGATAGATAGATAGATAGGTTTTTTTCTGATTCCCACCTTATTGATTGTTATTTTTTACTCCTAGAAAGGGTATATCTATTTTGCATCACAAACCTGATTTAAATTATGCTATAACAGTGCATTAATAAACCCGCGTAATTGTTTAAAACAAATGTTTGTTTTTTTTATCATAGCAACTTTATTGCCTGTCTATAACCAAGGCCAGTTACCTCGTAATTTTTTTAAGTTATATATTTTAACCCAGATAATCTCCCTTGGACAGAGAGCATTCAGAGATTTAAAAAAAAAGTGTCATGAAATATCTAAAAAAATTTTACATTGCAAAGATTATAATGAACAGATAGATAGAGTGTATAATAAATGGTATTATTTTTTTAATACCATATCTTTAAGTTCAAAGAGCATAATGAATTTAACGTATAATTTTATACATGAAATATGAAAGAGATATCGCATGCATTAGTTTCTACAGGCCTAGTAGTAATATTTACACATGCCTTGTCCAGTCTTCACCTTGTATATTTATCTTTAATACTGAAGTTGGTTTTCGCAGATAAGAGTTTGAGTGTCTGGCTGTTCTTGTCTTTAGTATTTTGTACCTACCGCAAAGTTTTATCGGTCCGCAGTCATATTCTTTATGCAGAGGATGCTTGGGATCTTTTATGATTTCTAATATTCTGTTTCTCACTCGTCGTTGGAACAATGTATCTAGGTTGCCTGTGTTTTATTTTACCCCCTGCTTTTCTTACTATTTTGTCAAATCTGTCCTTGTCTTTTTTTTTTTTAATGTTACCTCCAAAAAAATTAGGGCAAAATTTAAAACAATGAAGATCATTGAAGAATAAAATATTTGAAGTAGATTTGGATTTATGTTAAAAGACCTGAGTTAACTTAAACAATACATTCTTGTTTTAATTTTAATAACAATTATATCTGTGTTAGTTTATTATCTAGAACACCGCCAAAGCATTTAAAAGTTTCCACTCGCTCTACTTCTTGTTCTTTAACTATAACAGCTTAGGATTATTCTCTTGTCTGCGAATATGAATTATCATTTCTTTAGTTCCCCTTTATAATTAGGACTAGATGATTCCTGTCACACCGGTCAACGAATGAGCTTATTTCCTCTAAAATTACTGTGGTAGGAACTGACTATAACAAAACAAAAAAAATCATCTGTATTTACACATTTTATTCCTCTCTGTCCATCAGGGATAATCAGGAAACTTTTTACGATGGGAAGGAGGAAAATTTTTTTTAAATTACATTAATAAGCAGCAGTTTTTATAAATATCTCCCCTAAACATGTGGTGGCTATGGGTAGAGAAAAAAGCCGAGGATGATGAAAATATGACGATAAAAATTAAGACGACAACGATGACAGTAAAGAAGAAGAAGAGGAAGAAGAAGAAGAAGAAGAAGAAGAAGAAGAAGAAGAAGAAGAAGAAGAAGAAGAAGAAGAAGAAGAAGAAGAAGAAGAAGAAGAAGAAGAATATGAAGAAGAAGAAGAAGAAGAAGAAGAAGAAGAAGAAGAAGAAGAAGAAGAAGAAGAAGAAGAAGAAGAAGAAGAAGAAGAAGAAGAAGAAGAAGAAGAAGAAGAAGAAGAAGAAGAAGAAGAAGAAGAAGAAGAAGAAGAAGAAGAAGAAGAAGAAGAAGAAGAAGAAGAAGAAGAAGAAGAAGAAGAAGAAGAAGAAGAAGAAGAAGAAGAAGAAGAAGAAGAAGAAGAAGAAGAAGAAGAAGAAGAAGAAGAAGAAGAAGAAGAAGAAGAAGAAGAAGAAGAAGAAGAAGAAGAAGAAGAAGAAGAAGAAGAAGAAGAAGAAGAAGAAGAAGAAGAAGAAGAAGAAGAAGAAGAAGAAGAAGAAGAAGAAGAAGAAGAAGAAGAAGAAGAAGAAGAAGAAGAAGAAGAAGAAGAAGAAGAAGAAGAAGAAGAAGAAGAAGAAGAAGAAGAAGAAGAAGAAGAAGAAGAAGAAGGAGGAGGAGGAGGAGTAGAAGTAGAAGAAGAAGAAGAAGAAGTAAAAACAACAAGAACAATAAGAAGAAGAAGAACAAGAACAAGAAGTAAACTGCAAATCTCCCTCCAGAAAAAAAGGTCCTTTTTTATCTTTTTTTTTGGACACATACCAAAAAAAAAAAAAAAATACATAACCCAGACAAGTCTCTAAATCCCTTAAGTAACCATGTCACAAGTGCGGCTCATTTCTTCGACACAAAGTACCACACAAAAGGAAGCGATAGAAGGATACCCAAGGTAGTTAGCTGAGTAAACAGTTCCCAGTACTTGCCGGCCGGGGGGGTGAGAAAAGGAACGCTTCGAAGGTCTGTCGTACAGTCCTCGGATGAGATGCCGTGTCAATCAAAGGAGAAGTTTACTTTCTGGTGGCTGATTACACACGTCACAGATATAGCATGCAATCTTTTTTTTCTCTTCTGTTTTTCTTTTTGTGTTTCTGTCTGTCTGTCTGTTTATCTGTCTCTCTGCATCTTTCTCTCTCTCCATCTCTCTCTCTCTCTGTCTCTCTCTCTGTCTTTTCCACTCACTCTCTCTTTCTTTTTCACTCACTCTCTCTCTCTCTCTCTCTCTCTCTCTCTCTCTCTCTCTCTCTCTCTCTCTCTCTCTCTCTCTCTCTCTCTCTCTACTAGCACAGGGAGACGAAAGGCCAAACATCTTTGAAACATTAATTTGACATTTTAAAAATCATCGCTAAAGAAATTCAAAGAAGCCAGCGAGAGTAAAAGGGAGGTGAAGACACTGAGAGAGAGGTGAAGAGGGAGAGGGATTGCATGTTATTGATATAGCTAGATGGATAGTAATCAAATAACTAGTATCTTATACACAGAAGAAAATATAAATCACCAATGACAAAGCAAAGGGAAACAAATAGACGGTTATATAATTGGACGGTAAGTAAATAGACAGAAAACTAAAGAAAGTTGCAGGCAAATAAATAAAAAGTGAGGTTGTTACATCTTTGTATGAATGGAAAAAAAAAAAGATGCAGTTGATATGATTAATTGATTGGTTGATAAATCGAATGGTAGAGAGAATGGATATGTAAAGCTAGATAAAGGAATAAAAAGGAAATGATGGGATAATAATTTAACATTGAAAAGGGACAAAGAAATAAGATATAACAGAGGCAGATAGATAGATAGATAGATAGATAGATAGATAGATAGACAGATAGATAGATAGATAGATAGATAGATAGATAGATAGATAGATAGATAGATAGACAGATAAATAGATAGATAGATAGATAGATAAATAGATAGATAGACAGATAGATAGGCAGATAGATACAAAGATAAATAGATAGCGAGAGAAATTCAGAGAGGAACAAAGAGAGAAAGAGAGAAGGAGAGAGAGAGAGAGCCAGAGAAAAGAGAAAGGCATATATTACTTTACATTACCAATGGATGAAACCAGTTCTGCTACCTTCTAAACCAATGGAGCTTCAGTTCTGCTACCTTCTAAACCAATGGAGCTTCAGTTCTGCTACCTTCTAAACCAATGGAGCTTCAGTTCTGCTACCTTCTAAACCAATGGAGCTTCAGTTCTGCTAACTTCTAAACCAATGGAACTTCAGTTCTGCTACCTTCTAAACCAATGGAACTTCAGTTCTGCTACCTTCTAAACTAATGGAACTTCAGTTCTGCTACCTTCTAAACTAACGGAACCTCAGCTCTGCTACCTTCGAAACTCACGGGGCCTCAGTTCTGCTACCTTTTCAACCAAGGGATCCTCAGTTTTGCTACCTTCTATCAACGTGTAACCAACGGACCCACATTTCTGCCACCTTCAAAACCAACGTATTCTCAGTTTTGCTATCTTCTAAACTAACGGATCCTCAGTTTTGCTATCTTCTATCAACGTGTAACCAACGGACCCACATTTCTGCTACCTTCTAAACCAACGTATTCTCAGTTTTGCTATCTTCTAAACTAACGGATCCTCAGTTTTGCTATCTTCTATCAACGTGTAATACCCGTGTCACATGGGAAGGTGTTTTGGGATGCTCTATCAGGTCATGCGAGCCGCTCACTTGGTGCCGAACTACTGGGATCCGAAGCAAAAAAAAAATTGAGACTAATATCATCACAGTTCTTTTCACCGTATTGCTTTAGTAGTGTTAAAAGTCTTCTTAGGATGCAGTGGTTTTGAAAACATAAAAAGAACGGACTTTGAGAGAATCGATATAAGAGGAGGGACGGAAAACATGTAAATTCGTGATTATCAAAGATACTCTATGGTTTTAAACTAAAAAAAATTCATTGCAGTCATATAAAACAGCTACATAAGTATTTGCGTGCATAAAATTTAATAAGTAAAACATTAAAAAAGTGTAAATTGCAGTAACAAAACTACAACAAGTTTAGAATTAAGAATTCTATCAGTTTCTATTTTCAACCTTTGATAAAAGTATGCAGGATTAATTACTTGTGTCTTGATATTTCAAAGCGAACAGGCAAATTTTTTGTACTCTGTATAATTTAGTAAAGGGCATAGGTAAACCACATAATAAATTCTCGCAAAAATTTCTATGCTGTTTTAATATATAACAAACTTTATTCTGTAGCGGACTATTTCTTAAGCAAACGAGATTATGTCTCTCTTCCTTCGAATATCAATATTTTGCCAACCAGTCCTAATTAAGAAATCGAGGACTCGATAACCATAAAACTGGCCAACCCTAGGGACAATAGCCTACCTGATCTATTGTTTGTCACACTATTTCCAGTGCATTCAGAGACAGACAGACAGACAGATAGACAGAGAAATAGACAAACAGGTACAGAGAAGTGTCTGATTGATTATTTAAATATTAATCTTTTCTCCTTCTTCTTCTTCCTCCTCCGCCTCCTACTTTTCTTTCTCCTCTTCTTAATTGATTTTCTCCTCCTCCTCCTCCTCCTTCTTCTTCTTCTTCTTCTTCTTCTTCTTCTTCTTCTTCTTCTTCTTCTTCTTCTTCTTCTTCTTCTTCTTCTTCTTCTTCTTCTTCTTCTTCTTCTTCTTCTTCTTCTTCTTCTTCTTCTTCTTCTTCTTCTTCTTCTTCTTCTTCTTCTTCTTCTTCTTCTTCTTCTTCTTCTTCTTCTTCTTCTTCTTCTTCTTCTTCTTCTTCTTCTTCTTCTTCTTCTTCTTCTTCTTCTTCTTCTTCTTCTTCTTATTATTATTATTATTATTATTATTATTATTATTATTATTATTATTATTATTATTATTATTATTATTATTATTATTATTATTATTATTATTATTATTATTATTATTATTATTATTATTATTATTATTATTATTATTATTATTATTATTATTATTATTATTATTGTTGCTGTTTTTGTTATTGTTGTTATTATCATTATTATTATTCTTATTACTGTCATGATCATGATCATTATCATCATTATTATTCTTTCACCAGGAAGTTCCAATGAAGACTATCTCCAGCGTGTCTCTCTGTCTGACACCTCCCCAAACATGTTTTATTTTATCCCATCTACCGGCAAACCCTGTCTAGATCTAGTAAGGCTTGAGGATGACGCCAATCTGGTCAGCTGGTCCGCCCCATCTTTGTCCACCCAGTATCCACTCTTTATCCATCGCAATTACATAGTCTGGTCGAAACTGGACGCTGGAGCTGGAGGCATTCAATTCATTGGATCCGCTGGCAGACAGTCGGTCATTACGGTGGCATGTTGATACTGGTCTGAGAGATAAAAAGATAAAGGCCAATACTCGGTCAATTTCCTCATTAAATGAGACTGGTTAAAAAAAAAAAAAGAAAAAAAGACATGTTTGAAATAGAAGTAGAAATGTTTTCCTTGTACTTTTATCCTTTACATTAAGTTTTTTTTTCAAAGGTAAACATTGACTCATCAAAGGGTCATAATACCATTATCTATTGAGGTATATCCTAATATATTACGAACTTTGATTTGCATACTTTTTAAGGCGCTTATAAAACTGTTATTAGTTTTAACCTAAAAAGTTCTCTCGTAGAACTAGAAGTATTGCGTTGGCTTTTTAACATGTCACAACGTTTATAATAATAGTTTACCATCTTAGATTGTGCATGCTAGAACTGATATTGATGCCGGTGTTGCACGGGTGTAAACCGATGTTGAACAAAAAAAAAAATCATACAGATGTCTTTGCACTAGTTTGCAAAAACAATAAATCATATAAATTATTGCCTGTTCAGTGTGTTTGACAATACAATTGTTTCTGCGCAGCATTATTATACAGGTATTTGCGAATCAAGGATATACTGATTTTTTGTTTTTGTTTTTCTTATGAAGAATTTACTAGAGTTTCGCATCAAAACTATACTGCTGTATCGCAAAAAGAATATACTGACGTTGTCTTATCAAGATAATCTTGTTTTCTTTTTTTTATCAAAAATATAATGGTATTTCGCATCAAGAATATGCTGGTGCTTTCGTACCAAAATGCCCTGCAGTTTGCGCATTAATAGTAAATCAGTGTTGTTTAACAATTTGTAAACTGGTATTTGCGCATCATGAATAAGCTGGTATTTGCGTTTCAAGAATATCCTGGTATTTGCGCAACAAAACTACTATCGTGTTTACAATACCATTTCGCTGTATAGTTAATTTGTCTTTCACTAGCATTTTAACACTCACGAGATCATAATTATCTCTGGGGGTTTTTTCTGAATGGACAACCTTAGTGGAGCTTCCCTTGCGAGAAACGAGACATGATGAACAACACTCCCAGTCGGTACTCAAGAGAAAACCGAGAACTAACCAAGCGAAGCAAGCAAAATAAGACAAACAATGCGGCGGGGAATTCCGGACAATGTGACCCCCCAACCAGGTGACAACAGGAGCCCATTTCTCAGGTCCTGAGGAAGTCCATTCCAGACTGTGACATGCGCAGTCCGAGCGGCTGTGCCAAGACTACTGTGGCATAATCTGAGGTCGTCATTAATTGTGTTGTTTTTAGGGGAAAAAGGGGGGGGGGGGGGAATCTGGGTTTTGTAAGCGGAGAAAAGGAAAAAGTTGAACAAAATTTATTTAAAGTCTGCTCTGAAACATCCTGATGGTGTTGAATGAGCAAAAGACAAAAAAAGGGTGAAAAGTTTTGATCATAGAACGAATAACTATAATGAATAGTATTGTATTTGAGCTTTCATTGCGTTGCATTTGATGTGTTAGTTATAACGTTATAATTGTACTTATGAAAAGAAACAAAATTAATATGTATATATATATATATGTGTGTGTGTGTGTGTGTATATATAATTATAATATATATATATATATATATATATATATATATATATATATATAAAGTAATGCAAGAACATTATTATTCGTGAGATATTGTGTCTCGAGTATTCCTCTCTAAATGACTTGAACTAGTATACTATTGAACGATTTATTTTGCCCATTTTCTCAGTATTTGTCCTATGCCATCCGGTATTTTTGCAATAATTATACCTAATGAGAAAAAGGTACTGGGTATTTTCAGAAAACACAAGTGCGTTTGATATTTTTTTTCTTATATATCCCAATCTATTTAGTTACCCGTGAGGCGTTTTTATGGACTAATATTTTTGATGAAATTGAGAATAAAAAACGCAATCGAACCGTGGAATTTTTTGACGAAGAGACAATGTAGGTAACGTACCGGATATGAATTATCTCTGTTACAGTTGGTCACAAAAAAATATTCGTGAGATAATCTTATAAGTTGTTTAATTGTTACCATCTCCATTACTCGAGAAGTTACTCCATTCCAAATATCTCTCGAATTACATTGAGAGAGAGTCCGAGAGAGAGAGAGAGAGAGAGAGAGAGAGAGAGAGAGAGAGAGAGAGAGAGAGACAGACAGACAGACAGACAGAGAGACAGACAGACAGACAGACAGACCGACAGACAGACAGAGACAGACAGACAGACAGACAAACAGACAGAGGTAGGGATAGAGAGATAGAGAGACATAAAAAGAGAGACAGAGACGGAAGGTAACAATCAAATCCAGTCAGGACAAAGACTTGATTTCAAAGCACAATGATAAATATTCTAAAAATAGCCTTTAAAAGATCATTCAGAGAGTAATACCATTTGATTTAAATCAAAGTCAAACATAGGCGGCCTTGAGTCTAGCAATCTGTGCTTAACTGAATCAGTGGATACAGCACGAGAAGATTCCGCTCTTTGTGATGAAAGAGAAAACTGTTTTAGTAACTGGCACGAAATAACGAGGAGATGAGAGAGAGAGAGAGATAGAGAGAGAAAGAGAGAGAGAGAGAGAGAGGGTGGAGAGAGAGAGAGAGAGAGAGAGAGAGAGAGAGAAGGGAGAAGAGGCAATAAACCTAAAAGGTTATACCAAGCAACAGAATCTTAGAACTGGCTACAGACAAATAGAAACCACAATAGAAGCTTTACTTAAGCCTCAATATTTCTAAAAGGTTTGGGAGTTCGACCTAAAGATTGTTTATGCCTTAGGTTCATTAGATGGTACCTTTTAAGTTGTTTTTTTTTAATTGAGAAGAATCTCCTATCATCTTACTTCAGGGGAATACGTAGCACTTTCACTTAACTAAATCACCTTAATCCATCACTGACCTACATTTCTACGATATTTATATTCCTAAAGTTCAAAGCATCGATGAAAAAACATTGAATTTTTTTTTTTTAGTTTTTTTTTTAAGTTTTCATTAAGAAAAATTTTTCAGTTTTAAATAAAATAAGGTATAGGATAACATTTTAATTTTCAAGATTCAAAAATAAAAAAATTTTTATTGATTCTCATAACAACATTGTCTCACTCTCCTTAGGTACCAACTTTCTAATTTCTATGCACACAAATTTATTTTTGGAAATAGGCACTTTGATAAGAATTTTTTTTCTCTCACATTATTTTTGGATACGACAAAAAGAACTAGTTTAAACAAATGCAATGCTTTGTCTGTAACATTTTAATAGCTGTAAAACTTGGAACTCGTAAAGTCTGAAACGTAATTACAAATCTAGTGACTTGTTTTCTTGTTCTTAAGACAAAAACTAAATCGTGGCGACTTTGATGGAAAACGGGTCATTCAATGCATCACTTGATTGTAAATCCACAGAAAGAAATGCACGACTGTACTAAACGATGGCTCAGAGAAAGCACAACTTAGAAAGCTAAGAGCTGTTCTACGTCTTTACATCATAAGTAAAGCCTTCCTTTTCAAGAACAGTAGTGGTAGGAAGCAGTAACTCTGGACATTTTTTTTTTCAAAATGTGAAAAAAAATATAAAATAGTCACCAACTTGAATTCAAGAACAATGAACTAATTAAAAACAATTGTATTTAATATAGGAGCCATTTGGCCTCATAGAGCCAATGAAGGCCGGACGTCTTCTATGTTAAATTCAATTGTTTTTAATTATTCCATTGTCCTTGAGTTCAAGTTGATGACTGTTTTATATTTTTCGACATTTCTCAAACATCTTCGGTGATGCCTGGAACTTAAGCTGTATGTAGTGTTTCAACAGGTGTGATCTACTTTTACAGTATTATTTGAAAATTTTTTAACGTTTCATACCTGGTCGAGTGATAACGAATTAATTCCAGACAAGATGGAAAGCAATTCATCTTGTTTATATAAAGAGCGAAATATCTGTGTTGCCCCGATAACACCCGTCCACGTAAAGATTAGTGAGTCCTTAAAAATCAAAACTGCCACTTAATTCCCTCATTCAATTATCGTAACAAGCTCTTCTTGAGAAAATTATCCTATTAAGTTGACCTCCTACTTGACTTTCATTTTGCTTAATTGCAATACAGTTTCCTCAACAGCCTCAAAGGAGGTTTAAAATGAATATTCAGCAAAGAGGAAATTTATAAGAAATAATTTGAAACAAAAAAGAGAAGAAAAAGGAAACGTATTGAACGTAGAGCTGTAATTATTTGTGTTTTGTTTTGTCGATAAGAAAAACGGTGTTTTGAGTTAATCAAATGGCTTTTCAAACTATTTTGCGTCGTGCCTTCTTTAGAAGAAATTTCGTTACATTTGATAACGTTCTTTAACGGTTTACTCGAAATGTATCATAATGTACAATAATATTTAAAATGAAATCATTTGCTGAGGTGAATATATTCACATCATTTTCATCGCGATTATCACCGTAATTCTCTTCGACAAGTTTGTAATTGTGCTCATCAACAGCTACATCTTCATCGACATTATTAATACCACAGTGATTATTCTACCTACTATTATGACCATCATCATCATCCGCACCATCACCATCATAACCACCATTAACAACATTATCATCATCACTATAATTATTATCACCAACACCACCATTATCATTATCATCATCAGCATCATCATCATCATTATTATCACCATCAACACCATTATCATTATCACCATCAACATCATCATCATAATCATCATTATTATCACCAACACCACCATTATCATTATCATCATCAACATCATCATTGTAGAAATCATCATAAAGAATATCATCATCAACATCGATGTCATCCTCAACATCAATGTCATCATCAACATCAATGTCATCCTCAACATCAATGTCATCATCAATATCAATGTGATCATGATTCTGTTAAACGTCATGATGTATATCAGCAGCAGCATCAAAAATCTTTTCTTTACATGAGGTCATCCAATCTTTACACATTAACTCGTTTCTCATTATTTCCCCAAGAACCATCCTATGTCTTATTCATTTTGAATTGATCATCAGATAAAAAATCTCATTATATCATACAACGTAGAATGAATTAAAAAAAAAAAAAAAAAAAAAAACTTTCCATTATAATCCTCCACCAATGGATTTGCTAGTTAGGTTGTTTTTGTTTTTTTTTGTTTTTTTTTTTTTTTTTTTGATTTTTTCATGTTTTTTTTTTTTTTTTCATTCTTTCTTGCGTTTGTACAAGGCTGTCAAAAAGTACCAAGGTTACACGGCCACAGGTCAAAACTTTTGACTTCTTTACACTCTTTTAACTGCGGAGGTGTGGAAAGCTGAACACTCACCCACACACACACACACACACACATATAAATACTATGTAGTCTGACCACAACAATGGCCGTCTTTGTAATGGCGGCCAACAGATAAGCACTGGCCTGTCACTTCCTTGTTGACACCTGGAAAATATTGTTCTTTTCGGGTTGAAACGGAAGGGGAAGAAAAGGAAAGAAACTGCAAGAAAAGAAAGGGAAAAGAGTAAAAATTGGTGGACCTAGAGAGATTGATTTAAGAGGCACAAAGAGATGAAAAAAAAAATAAAAACGGATTGTCTTAATCTGGAAAGGAAAGAGTAATCTTAATAAGTCTAAATAAGTCGATCAGTCGTTGTAAAGAAATCATTACAATGAAATTAAACTTCAAGGAGAACAAAAAAGTCCTTTTTTACATATTTTTCGTTCGTTTTTCTCTTTTTCGATTCCGTCTTCCCACGCACACATACACACACAAATGAAAAAATTTTTATTTCAAAATATAAAATGCCAATGTTCTGTGCATCAATGCTATCCCACTTCGACTATGGTCAAATATGTTCGTTTCATAGCCATTGAAACGAGCCATTTTGAGCTAATTTTCGCTACATTATATCTTTCGCAAATTATACATTTCTTTAAAAAAAAGAAGGAAACAAAAAAAAAGACCTTGCTTAATAGAGAATACAGGGGAAAAAAAAGGTGGAAACTGCAGGTTATTGTATTTTATAGTGAAGTTGAGGCATTTTCTCTTAGGTTTATATAACGATGAATATATGTAAAATTCATGAATCTTTTATTAAATTTCAGGACAAAATCCAACCCTTTTCCCTAATAATCTAATTTCAAAACAGGAACGGGTATATTTCTCATTTTCATCACCTTTCTGCAAATCTGTACTTGATTTTGATTTAATTATCCTCTTTCTCCATTTTTCTTCGATTCTTTGAACTTCTTTCCTTTATCAATCTCTCTCTCTATCTCTATTTCAATCTAACTCTTTCTTTGCCTTATGTATTGAGCTATAAACACCCTCATTTTCTCCTTCTTTTTATTCCTCTTTCTTCCACTCTCTCTTGGTTTTATTTATACACAAATAAGTCTCCTCTCTCACACTTTGCAGAGTGTATTATATTGTAAATCTCCTCTTTCTTGCTTGCTCTCTCTCTCTCTCTCTCTTCATTACCTCTAACTCCCTTCTTTCTCTTCTTTTTTTCTTTTTTTTTCTTACTCTCTCTCTCTCTCACTCTCTCTCTCTCTCTTCATTACCTCTAACTCCCTTCTTTCTCTTCTTTTTTTCTTTTTTTTTCTTACTCTCTCTCTCTCTCTCACTCTCTCTCTCTCTTCATTACCTCTAACTCCCTTCTTTCTCTTCTTTTTTTCTTTTTTTTTCTTACTCTCTCTCTCTCTCACTCTCTCTCTCTCTCTTCATTACCTCTAACTCCCTTCTTTCTCTTCTTTTTTTCTTTTTTTTTCTTACTCTCTCTCTCTCTCTCTCTCTCTTGGTTTTATTTATTTTACATATAATTTTCCTCTCCCTCTTCCTCTTTCTCTCTCTTTCTCTCTCTCTCTCTCTCTCTCTCTCTCTCTCTCTCTCTCTTTCTCTCTTTGTATAATGTCTATACCTATAATTCCCCTCTTTCTTCCTCTCTCTCTCTCTTTCTCTCCCTTTTCTCTCTCTCTCTCCCCTTCCTCTCTCTCTTTCTCTTACCACCTACGCTAGGACTAGACAGTCTGCGCCCAACACCAGTATCTTGGTGGCTCCCCCTGCCCGGAGCCTGAGGTAAATCTAGGCCCTGGATGGGAGTTAGTTCTGCCTGCCTGGGCGCCTGTTTGGCTCAATCGCTCGCCCTCATCACGCTGAACGTTATTTACTGGTCATTTTCCACGGCGCCGGACACCAAATGCCCCTGTCGCTTCAATAACAGATTAAAAAAAAAAGTTGATTT
Organism: Elysia crispata; assembly: GCA_033675545.1. Classification (NCBI taxonomy): domain Eukaryota; kingdom Metazoa; phylum Mollusca; class Gastropoda; family Plakobranchidae; genus Elysia; species Elysia crispata. The sequence goes on along the minus strand of JAWDGP010004286.1, from coordinate 219,837 downwards.
ACACCGTCAAACACCCGAAATTATGACGACATAACAACTTGTCTTTATCACCTGGCTATTAATGAGACCCGTTTCAATATTTGAAAAGAAGAAAAAAAAGGACTTAAACATTTCACATAAACTTTTTTTTAAATGAATTGTTAAAAATGCACTGATATACATTTTGAGTGTATTTCTTTAAAACCAAGGATAACAGCTGAGCGTATTGTATTCAAAGTGGATCAAAGCGGATCAATGTGGTTCAAAACTAAAATAATTCATATCAAATAGACGAGTCAAAGAAAAGGAAAGTACTAATAATTATATCACTTTCTTTAATTTTTCTCTTCAATACGGCCACTGATTAGTTTAAATTCGCGCAACTCCATGGATAATTAAGGTTTATCACTGAATTGATCTTTGCTTCGTTCACGAGCTATTCTCTGGGAAGTAAAGTTGTATAAGCTTTCACCTTAGCTGATGGACATTCATTCAGGTAAGACAATACAACAATTAAAACGCCAAACAGGTTGTAAGCCTTGGGTGTTTGATATCTCATTTTATGAAACTTTTCAAACTTTTCGTTTTATTTGACAGTAAAGGTAAAAATGGTTCTTTGAGGGCCAAGATTTTTTTTTCTTTTCTTTGTTTTCGCCTTCTCTCTTTCTTCCTCTCTCTCTCTCTCTCTCTCTCTCTCTCTCTCTCTCTCTCTCTCTCTCTCTCTCTCTCTCTCTCTCTCTCTCTCTCTCTCTCTCTCTCTCTCTCTCTCTCTCTCTCTCTCTCTCTCTCTCTCTCTCTCTCTCTCTCTCTCTCTCTCTCTCTCTCTCTCTCTCTCTCTCTCTCTCTCTCTCTCTGTCTGTTTGATTTTAGAATTAGAAGATAGGAATAATAAAAAAAATTGCTATCATGAAATAGTTCAAACGCAAGGATTTATACTATATGCATACGCCAAAGTTTTTTTTTGTTACTTCAAGACAGGGTAAATTAGCTTTTCATCACTAGCGTTCTTTATTACTAACTTTACAGATGAATATTATAGCTGTCTTAAATCATAATCATATCATCATCGCGATAGGGATTTATTTCTATAAATTACTTTATTAATATACCTCCATCGCGGCCAGGATTTATTTTTATCTTTATTTGTATGTGTACTTGTGTAGCGCCAAGGATTCATTATTTTCCTTTATTTATAAGCGCACCTCTATTGCGCCAGAGATTTATGATTACATTTATTTATAAGCGTACCTATATTGCGCCAGAGATTTATTATTTCCTTTATTTATAAGCGTACCTATATTGCGGCAGAGATTTATTATTTCCTTTATTTATAAGCGCACCTCTATTGCGCCAGAGATTTATAATTTCCTTTATTTATAAGCGCACCATTATTGCGCCAGAGATTTATTATTTCCTTTATTTATAAGCGTACCTATATTGCGCCAGAGATTTTTCCTTTATTTATAAGCGTACCTATATTGCGGCAGAGATTTATTATTTCCTTTATTTATAAACACACCTATATTGCGCCAGAGATTTATTATTTTCCTTTATTTTTAAGCGTACCTATATTGCGCCAGAGATTTATTATTTTCTTTTATTTTTAAGCGTACCTACATTGCGCCACAGATTTATTATTTACTTTATTTATAAGCATACCGGTATTGCCCCAGGGATTTATTCTTACCTTTAATAATTCTACCTCTGTGGCACCAGGGATTTTTTTATTTTCTTAATTTACAAGTGTACCTATGTAGCGCCGGGGGTTTATTCTTATGTTAAATCATAATTCTACCTCGGTAGCGCCTGGGATTTATTATTACCTTTATTTATAGGTCTGCCTGAACTTATAAGCATGCCTCTATTGCGCCAGGTATTCAGTCTCTCACTTGTGACATGCAAATACAACAAATTAGCGAAGCTCACTCCACCGTTTCTAACTCCAACAAATGGTGATTAAATTTGACTTCTAAAGCAAACTACCAGCCTTTTAGACATTTTTTTTTTTTAATCTCAAACCTTAACCTAGAAGTTGGCGGCAAAATATAACGGTTTAAAAAAAAACGAAGCACTTTGCTTCTCATTTTGGCACACATTGTATATTTGTTTTTAATAGTCTAGTTTTTAAAAAAAAAGTTTTCCCCATAAATCAACATTATTTTCACCGCTCTTCTGCTCAAATCCCGATTCCTTTTAACCCTTGCGGCCAAAAAGGGGGCCATTTGGTTGAAATCTGTCGTTAACGGAGAACCTTAAGTCGGCACGTATGCTGGTAATCTCTGTCTAGCAAACAAATAATGTTTTTTTTTTACCTGGACATAACCTGCTGTACTTTTATTACGACCTAGAAGAAGCGATAAGACTAGAAAATGGTCGTTTTTTCGAAACGAAAATGAGAAAAATCGACTAATTCTATACTTTCCCAATCTATTTCCAAATCCCTTTTAAACGCTTGTTAGAAAGCTCTGAATTTTTGCGTGAAGTGCAAAAAAAGTGCACTGCCGAGCGAGATTTCTTAGCCATGCAGTTATTTAAACCTATAAAATTATAAAAGTTTTTTAAAAAAATATCTGCAAATTGATTTGGATTTAACAAAAGTGATAACTGTTCTAATTGCCATTTTAGGAGAAGTTATAGGGTGTCAAAGAAGCCCTACGGTTTACAGCCACTTTGATAAAGGAAGCCAATCTAGACAAAGCAGAAGCATACTTTATTGATATAGGGTGAACGCCGAGGAACAGGAAAAAAAAAGACAAAAGTTAATAAAATATTTGTGGCAAGGGTGATTCATACGAAACTTTAAAACAAACAAAGCAGATCTAAGTAGCACTCGTGCCTCAGGGCAATTTAAATTAACTTATTTTTTAAAATGCAAATCTATTTACACATTTTTTTAACCACGCATCATCAAGAAGGTTTAAATAACTGCGCGGTTAAGAATTCCCGCAAGGCAGTGCAATTGTATGCATTTAAGGCGAAAAAATCATGGCTTTCTAATAAGCGTTTAAAAGGATCTAAACACAGTTTGGGATAGTATAGACTTAGTCGATTTTGTTTATTGATACAAAGAAAAGTTAGAGACTTCGAAGTGTGGTAATGTAATTCCAAATCTAATATCGTTTTACTTGAGAAAATGGTGACAAATATCAAACACCAATCTCCTTTTTCTCCCTTAGATACATCAATTTTATTTTCATCGCAAATCTTAGTACACCAACGTAAAATATTAATTTGTTTCTTTTTATTTTTCTTTTTTAATTCTAGTCAAGAATAGTAAGCTAATATTTCAGAAGTATTTATCGATCCTTTGAAATTGAAATATTCTTTACGATGCAGGTTAGAATAAACAGGTGCTGATGCTGAGCCTATGACTGTCTTGTTGGGGAAATTCACAGCTTTTCTAACAAGCATTTAAAACGTTTTATGAATAGATACGGAATGTACAGAGCTCACTGGCTTTCCCGTAAGTGATGTGATCACAAATACAGTGTCTTTTTCTATATTTTCTTCTACAGCCCTAGGTAAATCGTTGGTCTTAATCACTCGACAATGCTACTTAAATGAGTTTTTGATCCTTAACCCTTTAAAAAGATTAACGATAAAATATTTCTTTCTTTTTTTTTTTTTTCAAAACTTGACTGTGAAAGGTAATTTACGTGTAATGAAAGTATTTACCTATACATACACGACACCCTTAAAAATATCAAACAGAATAGTGACAAGATTTACCTTAAAGTCTGCAATCTCTCTCTCTCTCTCTCTCTCTCTCTCTCTCTCTCTCTCTCTCTCTCTCTCTCTCTCTCTCTCTCTCTCTCTCTCTCTCTCTCTCTCTCTCTCTCTCTCTCTCTCTCTCTCTCTCTCTCTCTCTCTTTCTCTTTCTCTCTCTCTTGCTCTCTCTCTCTTTTCCTCTCTCTGTTTGTCCCTCTTTTTTCCTTTTTTTTCTCCCTCTTTTCTCCATATAGTCCTATAACTTTCTTTGATTTTCTCTTTTCCCCTTATAGTTCCCTTTTTCATTCCTTTTCACTCTGTCTCTCTCTCTTTCTCTCTCTCTCTATCTCTCTCTATCTCTATCTATCTATCTATCTCTCTGTCTTTCTGTATCCCTCTTTTATTTTTCTCTCCTCTTTCATCCAACTTTACTTTTATAGAAAGATATAGATTTTTTTCCTTTTTTTCACTGGTGCACACTCCAGTTTAACCTGTCTAGCACACGGTGATCTCAGGCACAACCGTTAAAGTGATACCCCAATCTCATCCACCGATAGGCCTACCGTTACTCAAACCTGAACATAAAGTCCCCTACGATGTACGAGTTACTAAGTACTTAAACACAGGCCCAATAACTTAGATATGATGACAAGATTGTACTTATGCGATTTTATACAATGCGATTAACAACACGCACTCTCCTATTTTAACTGGAGAAAATATAAAATCAAAATAATAAAGCCGAGTAACTTACGCACTCTTTCACTTTTTACCCCAAAAAAATATATTTAGAAAAAATACACAAAAAGAATATCTAACGTTTTTCAAAGAATTCTGAGAAATTAAAAAGAATGGTCTTTTTTACACTTAGTAGCAAATAAATAATGTTTTAAATTCCAGAGTTTAAAAGTTAATCCATTATATTACTTTCTATTAGAAACTTTGATACTTTCTTTCCGAGAAGCAAGTTCACCATCTTACCATTAGTCTTTGTTATTAAGTGCTGCAATTTTATCTTTTAATATAATCCAAATTAATGACCCCTTGGAATGTAAAAAGAGGATTTTGTTTTCTTTAAAAAAAAATATTTCCCTAACACTAAGACACATAAAACAGAAAAAAAAAATAATCTGGTGTTAAGTTTTTTTTTAGTACTGAAAATTTTTACACTAACAATTTGTATCAGGAAAGATATGTTAATTTTCCGTACTTTAAATCGTACTTCTAGTTTTCATGCTTTCGGTCTGCGTGTTTGCCTGCCTGCTGATCTTTGCAGACAATTCAAACCATTTTTTTGTATTGATTAAAGTGGTTCCCATTTTATAGCGCCTAAACAATATTCAAGATGACTGTGGGGTGTGATATTACGAATAACTTTAACAACCAACGTGTTGGCTTTTCCTTTTCCTTTCACTCATCTGCCTCCTTTATCTTCACTAATTTCTCGTTACCTCTCTCTCCTTCCCACTATTTCTCTCCCTCTCTCTTTCTCTCTCTCTCTCTCTCTCTCTCTCTCTCTCTCTCTCTCTCGCTCTCGCTCTCTCTCTCTCTATCTCTTCCCCTTTTATATCTTCTCTAACTTCTTAACAACCCACTTGAGCTCTTACTCCTCCAACTCTTCTACAGTTACTCTCTTTATAATTCATTTCTAAATATGGCCCAACCGCCCAAATCAATTCTTTTATCCTTGCTTCGCCTTACCTCTCACGCCCTGTTTCTCCACTTCTTTTTTCATCTCATTTTCTTACTGTTTTTCGGTGCCTTTTCTAACTTTCTTTTTTCCTTGTTTCTCCCCAACATTTTAACTTCCATTATTGGTTTCGCATTCTCTCCAGCGTTCTTTTATTTCTATCCTTTTCACTTCTTTTCCATCTGTCTCCGACTCTGTATATCTCCGTGTCTCTTTCAGTCTCTCTTTCTCTCTCTCTCTCTCTCTCTCTCTCTCTCTCTCTCTCTCTCTCTCTCTCTCTCTCTCTCTCTATCTCTATCTCTCTCTCCCTGTCGCTGCCTATCTACTTATCTATTTCTCAGTCTTTGGCCCTTTCATTATTACCCAGGCCTATTCCTTTTTCCTCTCTCTCGCTCTCTTTTTCTTTTCTCCACCTCTTTCCTTCTTGATTTTCTCCCAATTAACTTTTCCTACAAATCTGTATCTCTTTTTTCCTTTTGGTTTTAACTGCAATCATGATTTAAAGATACCAGCATTCTTGATAAAACTTTGATGCTTTCTTTCCGATTAACGTTAAGATCTATCTAGTCTAAAAAAAAATCAGAATGTACAAAATCTCATAAAGTGTTCTATAACATAATACATGTAGTCCAAACTCAATCTCATGCCCACTTATTTTATCATGAAAGACAAGAGAGAAAAGTCATTATGTTACTTTCCCTTGGCAACACTTAGTAACTAATTCTAACCAATCCAAAACATGCATTGTCCCTCGGCAGCAAAAGCGAATCAACAATATTAAAATAGTAAACGACTTAAGGAAACTTTTTCTCTCAATGAGTATCACACGTTGTGGGTACAACTCACGACATCATAAGGCGGCACAAGTGTTACAAAACTTGGCTTCCATTGTTCTCAGATTGTTTAGAACCAAAAGTGACGTCATTTTCATTTCACTACCGTCAGTTTCAAGATATTTGCTCGCTGCTCCTGGGTCAATGCACCTCCAGTATTCCGGTGTCTGGAGTTATGGTGAAACGGTTTTTATTTTCACAATGTAATAGGACTCACAGCATAACATTCTTACTGTTTCAAATTTCACTTCCTGTCTTTCCGTGCTTCTGATAGTTTCCGTTTTACTGTATATTTTTTTTTTTTTTTTTTTTTTTTTTTTGTTATCTGAGAGTCATTTCTCAGTTCAACCTATCGAGTTTTTAGGTTTAATTTTATCGATAAAAATAATTAATTTTTTCAGATCGACTCGGAAAGAAAAATTTTCTAAGATTATAAATCAGGCATGAAATAAGTGAAACCTAAAACCATTACAGTTTTTACTTATATTATAATTCTTTAGACTTAAATGTGGTCCAGATATAAACGCCCTTTACGAAATCTGTTAGATAATTTTAATGCAATATGGTAACATGAAATTAGTTTTTTCCTAGTGACTTCATATTTTTTCCAGAAAGCATAGTAATACTAAGATTGAAATGAACATTACTAAAATTTTAGATTTTGATCATGTCGTTCAAGCTGAAAGCGATACTGAGTATCTTTAAAGAAAATCTAAGTATTATCTGGGGTGAACTATAATACATCATCGTTTAGAAATGGATACCGTATTTTTAAAGTCACGTTTCTACAAAGCTTGCATTATAAAGCGAATGTACTGTACGGCTTGGATCAGAACTCGTTGGTCTGATCACGTTGTGGGCGGTGCCAGTGGATGCCTTTCATTGTTTCCTACACGACATTCAGGATTAAGCTCAAACCCCTGAGGATATTCTGTCTGAAAAAGATTTTCCAAGTCCCTTAGCTTGCAGTGGTCTTATAGATCTCCTAACACTGGTGAAATTAAAGAAAAACCTCTGCGGAAGTTTTTAGATCAAGGTTTTCCTATTTTCTATTTTAAATGCCGACTCCGCTATTTTAGTCTTTGGATGTAGCGGCCATACTTCAATCTATCTAACATTCTCTCGCGGGTTAGAGCTTGTTAAAAAATATGTGTCAAAACTTTCCTCACACTCAGTACCTAGACACCAGTCAAAGCTCACATGAGAAGCTGATCCAAGACCCTAGGGCGAGCGGTGTTGCCACAGGGCAGTCGGCGCCAAGTGAGTGGTCAGAGATTGATTAAAAGAGTTAAGAATCTCCTCAGAGAATCAACTAATTTCTTAATTGGGCGGTTTCAATATCGACTGGCGCTCGAACCCGGTGTAGATCCACTAAATCACAATTGTAAGAAAGCAGTAACTTATTGACTTTTCAGATATCACTAGGTTTGTCCAGATGAAAAACTAGTGCCTCTTGTTGACAAGGAACGGGGAAAAGACATAAACCTATTCATAAATGGCTACAAAGAGTTTTGTCCGGATGAAGGACTAGTGCCTATTGTTGACAAGAAATATGTTATCCCTTGACTTTTTCAGAGATGACTGATTTTGTTCTGATGAAGAACTAGTATCTATTATTGACAAGGAACCAGTAAACCATTCACCTATCCAAAGATGACTGGTTTTTGTCCGGATAAAGACCTAGTGCATATTGTTGACAGTCAGTTCATAACTCAGCTCAAATCTTGTGTCTCCCTATCGTTTGACACTGGATGCGTTTAACACTGTGAGAACTAAACGGGTGTGCATTGAAAAAAACAAAACAGCGAATGGGTTTTGAGTTACTGCTATAACGGTATGACGAATAGCTTTGGCTAGTCTTGTTGGTTTCCGAAAAGCACTTCGTGCTCAAACTTAAAAGAAGATTTTAAAAGGAAAAAAATAAAGACTTCGACACCGCTTCCATATGTTTTGATGGTAGCAGCCACCATGATCAATGCGTGGTTTATGTGTGTCAATGTAGACCTCTGCTTTAATGATAAAGAATACTGGCATCTTTTGGTAGCTTTGTGTATTAGTTTTGGACTCCTGCGATAGTGGTATTGGATATTTTGATCTTTTGATATGTGTAATTGTGGACGTCTGTGCTCGATGTATAGGCTACAGCGATCTTTTGGTAAGTTGAAATGTGTAAATTTAGACATTTGTGTTGACGATGTAAGCTACCATGAACTTTTGATGGTTTTGTGTGGGTGAATATTGAACCTCTATTATTTGGTAAAGACTGTAACTACATCAACTTTTTTACGAGGTCGTTTCAATGAATATAGACGTCAAAGTAAATAACACAGGCTATAGTGAATTTTGCATAGTGATGTTTGTGGAAATATGTAACTCTGGGTTGATATTACTGGCTTTTGGACTTCCTGAAGATGTTATATGTGGATCTTTGAGACTAATGCTAGTTTAATAATGTTTCTATACAACTCAAGCAGGATCCATCAAAATATAAACGACGTGCAGCTTTTGGTTTCCTCACGCTTACACACCTTGCACGATCATTGCTCATTCCAATTCGGTGCCCGGTGATAGTGAGGAAAGAATCATGAGGTTTGATAGAGTAACCGTCTCTCTCTCTCTCTCTCTTTCTCTCTCTCTCTTTTTCTCTCTCTCTTTCTCTCTCTCTCTCTCTCTCTCTCTCTCTCTCTCTCTCTCTCTCTCTCTCTCTCTCTCTCTCTCTCTCTCTCTCTCTCTCTTGCAAGCCGTATGCAAGCCGGAAGAGGTTAGAAACTTAATTTTTCCACCTCCACTTGCAGTTACCAAACCGTCACAATTTAAGATCTAGACTAGATATCATTCTAGTTCTAGTTACTACAATGATATGTCTAAATTGGATGTCGAGCTAGTGGAAACTTTTATAACTACTAAACAAGTAAGAAATTGGATATCTATGATCATTAATGAGCGAATAAGAAGTATTTAAATTACTGTATTCTGGAAAAGGTCCTTGGGCCTCGGTCTTTTGCCCGCTCTCTTTGGCTCTCTACGACCTCTTAGGGAGATTAAGAAACGCATGGGGCTCATGATATTTGTAACAAGCCCAACACTGTTGCTCCTTGAAGCCAGTACATGTGGTTTATGATTCCCGTCATGTCCATGCTGTATGAAAAGCTTGCTTTTAGTTGCCGATGTTCCAGATCCTTGCTAGAATTGTTGCCTCGGTTTAAGCATAGAATCTCAACCGTGCCGCTCTACCATGGATATCGGTAACATTCTGCTGGTACTGTCAACACTTAAAGCTAAAGGGAAGAAATATTTTACCCCTTAGCTTTCTTTAACCGATTTTCTTATTTTTTTAAAATATCACAGTAAGCATTTTAACTTTTCAGCCTTGACACACTCTGTTCCTAATTTTGTTCCAAAAAGAAAGGAGGCGACAAATCAATCAACAACACTAACGCAAAGAACTCAAAGGCTTATAGAAGTTTTGAAAACAAATTTATATTTTACATCCTTCATGTGAACAATATTTGTGTCTTTATAATACAAAAATCTATATTTCACACGACCACACCATAGAACACTATAAACTCAGATGGAACTCGTTTTAGGGTATATTTAACTTTAACACATTTGCTTTCTCATTTATTGCCTCAGATATCGTAGACGTACACAATGGAGGATTTTCTTTGTTCTCCAGTTCGATCTAACACTTTGATGTTGCCGGCAAATTTGTTTATACTTTTCCTTTGAGGATGGCGAGCGAGTTGAACGAGTGAAGATCCCTTTTCAAAGAGAAAGAAATAACGATATAAAACCGATTAAAGAATAAAAACTCAACAATTCCCACATCTCATCTGTCCTATTAGGACGCCTTACAACTCAGGATCTACAAACCGCATTGTTCAACAGAACTTGAACCACGGAAATTCATCGACAACATCTCTTAAGTCCATCGATCTTCTCTTCTCTATCGTGTTTTCAAGCAGGCAAAATACTCAGGGTTTCCTTGATGATCGTAATGAGAAATCGCAGGATTATTTGAAGCAGTTTCGTTCTTAGAGAAAAGTTCTATACAGACCCGGTTTTCGCAAGTTGTTTCTCACAGATGCACAATACTAAACATCAATCAAGTTTTGCCAAGGAGTCCAATAAAAGTAAAAGTAAGTGAAAGTGTTCCGATGAAATCCTTCACATTTGTGTTTCTGTTTTACGCGTTCATTCAATCTTCTTGACAGAAAAACAAAAGAAGTTCACTAGTGTATTGAGCAACTATTACATGCGCCTGTTAAAATTAGATTTCTGTGTGGTACATTTGGATTGAAGTGATGAAGGCAAATGCGTTTGTGCCACTGAAACGTTCTGCAGTGGAATTTCCCCAAGGTGTACCTAGTCGATTTTGTACATTTTCTTGATTTTTTTTTTTTCATCTAGCTTGAACCATTTTTTTTTTTAGGTATCATCTTTGAACCTTTGATGTTGAGTCTAGAAAACAAGAGAGAAATTCAGCTGCCTGATTCATGAAAGTACATCGATAATTTAGAATTAGTTTCATTCTATCCCCTTCACAGTTTTGACATATATTATTTGACGGTTGCTACAGCAGCCATTTAAGCTACCAGTTTATATCTCTATAATTCATTTAAAACGATTGTATCAATAAAAACCCATTCATCGATTAATCAAAATGAGTAAAGAGGTTCAAATAATAGATCTAATATTGTCGAAGGTTTCTGTGTGTCACATTACAATCAAAATAACTAGTAATATTGCTTACATGTTTTGGTAATTAATTGAGGCAAATCGCCTTTAACAAAACTTTACATTCAAAACATCAGATCTACACTTATTGCGTGAAAGAGAAACCCGTTCCTACAAATTTACAAATATATATATGAAAACTGCATTTTGCCCTCGACATTTCCAATGAGATCTGATTATTGTTGTTGTTGCTGCTGCTGTTGTTGTTGCTGTTGCTATTTTTTCTATACCCTTTAATGGGTTTAAGAATAGATAGCAATGCCAAAATAATTCGTGCCGAAATGATTCGTGAATGAACCAGAAAGAAACATCCAAAGCATGATCAAGAATAAAGCTTAAACTAAAATGTGGATGAATCATTTTTTCCTCATTAGCCTACAAAATCTTTTACTAATGTTAATAAACCTAGCGCTTTCATTGTGTCAATATTGAAGTCTAAATATACTTGGCTCCCTTTCCAAATAAAGTTCTTGCCTCTAATATAAAAGAACATTGATGAAAAAGAAAGTTTTAAACTCTTTCTAATCAGAGGCATCGGTGCATCAGTCCATCAATCGTCCCACAACATCAAAGCACACGCTTCTTTTCATTTCGCCATCTCGGTGAAGAAATTGAATGCTTTGCTGCTCGGCTAATGGGACCTAACCCTAGATGTCCTCATTCAAAGTAAATTTAACCTTTTTATTTAAAATTGGAATAATAAACCTGAAACCAATCCAACCCAATCCGCCTTCAAAGAGGGAGAATAAGTTGTACTGACAGGGCAATTTTTAACCTTTTTCCTTTCACCTAGCTCTATTGATAAGTGTCTTCTATCCATCTGTCTTACCTATCATGGATGTATCGTATTATTTTTTTTCTAGAGATCCATCGATTGCAGTAATTCATCTAGTTTGTCTTTTTCTGGTATCTTTCCATCTTCAAAAAATCTGTTAGCTGCTATCATTTATCTATTAAATTTATTCTCTATCAAACTATCTATCCATCTATTTATCTATCTATCTATTTGTCTATCTATCTATCATCTATCTATCTATCTATCGACATATCTGTCTAGCTAATCATCTATCTATCTATCTATCGACATATCTATCTATCTATCTATATATTTGTCTATCTATCTATCTATCTATCTATCTATCTATCTATCTATCTATCTATCTATCTATCTATCTATTTGTCTATCTGTCTATCATCTATCTATCTATCTATCTATCGACCTATCTGTCTATCTAATCATCTATCAATCTAATATATCTATCTATCTATCTATCTACTTATCTATCTATCTATCTATCTATCTATCTACTTATCTATCTATCTATCTATCTATTTATCTACCTATCGGTCTATTTATCTATTTATCTATTTATATATCTATCTATCTATCTACACATCTAGCTATCTATATTTTTTTTTTAAATTAATCAATATCCTTATCGAAACCTCTGACTATTCGCCTCTGCATCTCTCCATCTTTCCAGCGCATATACTTTTTCTTTTACATTTGCTCCATAGGCTGTGATCGGTGCCAACCATTATTGTGTTTAGTTATTGTTGATAATACATGCGCGTGCATACTTTTGGAGTAACAAAACTTGAAACCAGTTGAAAAATGAGTTGCTAAGTCATGGACGGTAGACATCATAATTAAAGTGATAGTGTTACGCCGAGGCTTCCTAAAATACAGACCAAATCACCGAAGTGAACAAACTTTTGCATGTTTGAGTTATAGTGATCGATTTCTTTTAACTTTTGGGCATAGTTAGCACAGGATTTTACTCAGAACGCTTTTATAGTTCTGGCTTATGCAACAAATAAGACAAATAGTTAAATGATATAGCTCACTCTTACACTTACTGTTTTCTTCACTTCGCTGACGTGGCCTGTATTACAGGAAGCCTTGCGCTACGCCAATCAGGAGATTGAGTGCCTTGAAGGATTATGCTCGTTTTGAAGCCAGTGTTTTCACAGCAACGAAATGCATTAGACCGACTTGGTTATGACCTTAGAAAAGATTTGTTATTAAGGTTTTCTGAAATTAAAATAATGCAGATGTTGTTCAGACTAGAGGTTGAGCCAAAACCCATGCCTTTCTAAATGAAGTTACATTAAACGACCTTGGCTGATTGCATGACATTTAAGTCCATGCATTAAAGAAAAAAAGCCCAAATTATTTTTGGGCTTATGTTGACTCATGCTGGGATAGGTCATATGTAATCTGGAAGGTCATATTAAAGCTAGGGTACCAGAAATCCGAGTCGGGTGAGTTGAGATCCGGATCTGGTGAGAGTCGGTTCTGCGACGCCTGAGAGAGCAGTTGATTCTCGAGTTCAAAGCGAGGAAGTAAGAGATGAAGATCTTAGTTCAAAGCGAGGAAGTAAGAGATGAAGATCTTAGTTCAAAGCGAGGAAGTAAGAGATGAAGATCTTAGTTCAAAGCGAGGAAGTAAGAGATGAAGATCTTAGTTCAAAGCGAGGAAGTAAGAGATGAAGATCTTAGTTCAAAGCGAGGAAGTAAGAGATGAAGATCTTAGTTCAAAGCGAGGAAGTAAGAGATGAAGATCTTAGTTCAAAGCGAGGAAGTAAGAGATGAAGATCTTAGTTCAAAGCGAGGAAGTAAGAGATGAAGATCTTAGTTCAAAGCGAGGAAGTAAGAGATGAAGATCTTAGTTCAAAGCGAGGAAGTAAGAGATGAAGATCTTAGTTCAAAGCGAGGAAGTAAGAGATGAAGATCTTAGTTCAAAGCGAGGAAGTAAGAGATGAAGATCTTAGTTCAAAGCGAGGAAGTAAGAGATGAAGATCTTAGTTCAAAGCGAGGAAGTAAGAGATGAAGATCTTAGTTCAAAGCGAGGAAGTAAGAGATGAAGATCTTAGTTCAAAGATGAAGATCTTAGTTCAAAGCGAGGAAGTAAGAGATGAAGATCTTAGTTCAAAGCGAGGAAGTAAGAGATGAAGATCTTAGTTCAAAGCGAGGAAGTAAGAGATGAAGATCTTAGTTCAAAGCGAGGAAGTAAGAGATGAAGATCTTAGTTCAAAGCGAGGAAGTAAGAGATGAAGATCTTAGTTCAAAGCGAGGAAGTAAGAGATGAAGATCTTAGTTCAAAGCGAGGAAGTAAGAGATGAAGATCTTAGTTCAAAGCGAGGAAGTAAGAGATGAAGATCTTAGTTCAAAGCGAGGAAGTAAGAGATGAAGATCTTAGTTCAAAGCGAGGAAGTAAGAGATGAAGATCTTAGTTCAAAGCGAGGAAGTAAGAGATGAAGATCTTAGTTCAAAGCGAGGAAGTAAGAGATGAAGATCTTAGTTCAAAGCGAGGAAGTAAGAGATGAAGATCTTAGTTCAAAGCGAGGAAGTAAGAGATGAAGATCTTAGTTCAAAGCGAGGAAGTAAGAGATGAAGATCTTAGTTCAAAGCGAGGAAGTAAGAGATGAAGATCTTAGTTCAAAGCGAGGAAGTAAGAGATGAAGATCTTAGTTCAAAGCGAGGAAGTAAGAGATGAAGATCTTAGTTCAAAGCGAGGAAGTAAGAGATGAAGATCTTAGTTCAAAGCGAGGAAGTAAGAGATGAAGATCTTAGTTCAAAGCGAGGAAGTAAGAGATGAAGATCTTAGTTCAAAGCGAGGAAGTAAGAGATGAAGATCTTAGTTCAAAGCGAGGAAGTAAGAGATGAAGATCTTAGTTCAAAGCGAGGAAGTAAGAGATGAAGATCTTAGTTCAAAGCGAGGAAGTAAGAGATGAAGATCTTAGTTCAAAGCGAGGAAGTAAGAGATGAAGATCTTAGTTCAAAGCGAGGAAGTAAGAGATGAAGATCTTAGTTCAAAGCGAGGAAGTAAGAGATGAAGATCTTAGTTCAAAGCGAGGAAGTAAGAGATGAAGATCTTAGTTCAAAGCGAGGAAGTAAGAGATGAAGATCTTAGTTCAAAGCGAGGAAGTAAGAGATGAAGATCTTAGTTCAAAGCGAGGAAGTAAGAGATGAAGATCTTAGTTCAAAGCGAGGAAGTAAGAGATGAAGATCTTAGTTCAAAGCGAGGAAGTAAGAGATGAAGATCTTAGTTCAAAGCGAGGAAGTAAGAGATGAAGATCTTAGTTCAAAGCGAGGAAGTAAGAGATGAAGATCTTAGTTCAAAGCGAGGAAGTAAGAGATGAAGATCTTAGTTCAAAGCGAGGAAGTAAGAGATGAAGATCTTAGTTCAAAGCGAGGAAGTAAGAGATGAAGATCTTAGTTCAAAGCGAGGAAGTAAGAGATGAAGATCTTAGTTCAAAGCGAGGAAGTAAGAGATGAAGATCTTAGTTCAAAGCGAGGAAGTAAGAGATGAAGATCTTAGTTCAAAGCGAGGAAGTAAGAGATGAAGATCTTAGTTCAAAGCGAGGAAGTAAGAGATGAAGATCTTAGTTCAAAGCGAGGAAGTAAGAGATGAAGATCTTAGTTCAAAGCGAGGAAGTAAGAGATGAAGATCTTAGTTCAAAGCGAGGAAGTAAGAGATGAAGATCTTAGTTCAAAGCGAGGAAGTAAGAGATGAAGATCTTAGTTCAAAGCGAGGAAGTAAGAGATGAAGATCTTAGTTCAAAGCGAGGAAGTAAGAGATGAAGATCTTAGTTCAAAGCGAGGAAGTAAGAGATGAAGATCTTAGTTCAAAGCGAGGAAGTAAGAGATGAAGATCTTAGTTCAAAGCGAGGAAGTAAGAGATGAAGATCTTAGTTCAAAGCGAGGAAGTAAGAGATGAAGAT
Organism: Elysia crispata; assembly: GCA_033675545.1. Classification (NCBI taxonomy): domain Eukaryota; kingdom Metazoa; phylum Mollusca; class Gastropoda; family Plakobranchidae; genus Elysia; species Elysia crispata. The sequence continues at coordinate 204,160 of JAWDGP010004286.1, read as the reverse complement.
CTTAGTTCAAAGCGAGGAAGTAAGAGATGAAGATCTTAGTTCAAAGCGAGGAAGTAAGAGATGAAGATCTTAGTTCAAAGCGAGGAAGTAAGAGATGAAGATCTTAGTTCAAAGCGAGGAAGTAAGAGATGAAGATCTTAGTTCAAAGCGAGGAAGTAAGAGATGAAGATCTTAGTTCAAAGCGAGGAAGTAAGAGATGAAGATCTTAGTTCAAAGCGAGGAAGTAAGAGATGAAGATCTTAGTTCAAAGCGAGGAAGTAAGAGATGAAGATCTTAGTTCAAAGCGAGGAAGTAAGAGATGAAGATCTTAGTTCAAAGCGAGGAAGTAAGAGATGAAGATCTTAGTTCAAAGCGAGGAAGTAAGAGATGAAGATCTTAGTTCAAAGCGAGGAAGTAAGAGATGAAGATCTTAGTTCAAAGCGAGGAAGTAAGAGATGAAGATCTTAGTTCAAAGCGAGGAAGTAAGAGATGAAGATCTTAGTTCAAAGCGAGGAAGTAAGAGATGAAGATCTTAGTTCAAAGCGAGGAAGTAAGAGATGAAGATCTTAGTTCAAAGCGAGGAAGTAAGAGATGAAGATCTTAGTTCAAAGCGAGGAAGTAAGAGATGAAGATCTTAGTTCAAAGCGAGGAAGTAAGAGATGAAGATCTTAGTTCAAAGCGAGGAAGTAAGAGATGAAGATCTTAGTTCAAAGCGAGGAAGTAAGAGATGAAGATCTTAGTTCAAAGCGAGGAAGTAAGAGATGAAGATCTTAGTTCAAAGCGAGGAAGTAAGAGATGAAGATCTTAGTTCAAAGCGAGGAAGTAAGAGATGAAGATCTTAGTTCAAAGCGAGGAAGTAAGAGATGAAGATCTTAGTTCAAAGCGAGGAAGTAAGAGATGAAGATCTTAGTTCAAAGCGAGGAAGTAAGAGATGAAGATCTTAGTTCAAAGCGAGGAAGTAAGAGATGAAGATCTTAGTTCAAAGCGAGGAAGTAAGAGATGAAGATCTTAGTTCAAAGCGAGGAAGTAAGAGATGAAGATCTTAGTTCAAAGCGAGGAAGTAAGAGATGAAGATCTTAGTTCAAAGCGAGGAAGTAAGAGATGAAGATCTTAGTTCAAAGCGAGGAAGTAAGAGATGAAGATCTTAGTTCAATATCCCTATAAAAATTACGCCCTGAGGGTGTTTTTTTCAAAACTCCTATGCCCAACCAACACTAGGTGGATTTTTTTAAAAAAAAGCAACAGTTTTGAAACTAATATGACAAGACAGCAAAATATGAAAGCAGTTATTACATTAATTTGCAATCTTGAGGCTTCTTACATCGTTGTATTTGTGTTTAAAAATACATTTTTTACTATGCATCAATGAAAAAAATAATTTTTTAAGGGTTAAATGTAAAAAGAAAAAAGCTTAACCTATACAGAAAAAAGTTGTTTATAAAATTAAGCACACTTGCGGTCGGTCCTTAACCATACTAGATCTAGACCTACAGCCTATGTGCAAGCATCGTTACACGAGTCAAAATATTTTCTCATCCACTCAGTCACGGGCAGACGATAAACAGGAGCACGTGTCTGGCAGAGGATTCAGTTAACCTTGACTGGCTGATAGTTGTACAATCTTGTTTTTTTTTAACCCTCCAGGTTCGCAATACGTTAAGATCTGGATTATTCTTTGCATATTGCGACCTGCGCTTTAGCGATAGCATTAACCTTTTTTTTTTTCAATTTGATTCTTCGTTTTTCAAATAAGGTCATGGAGATTAAAATCATTTGCACCCCTTTCGGACCTGTTGTGGCAGCTATGCGTTTGAAATTGAAGTAAGTCGAGACATAAAAGTCTAGGTAGTAACTATGCGAAGCAGAGTAGCATTGTTAGAGTGATGCAATATGTTAACTTAAGGTGTAAACAGTCACCCAACCTGAGCTTATATGGACAAAGATGACATAATTCAAAACTACATAATTATATAAACGTTTCGCCTTAATTTTGGCTTCATCAGTAACGTTACAAACATGGGGAATGCGATGCAATTTGTTGGAATAATTATGTTCTTATACCTAAAAAAGGTAGTCCGTGTTAAAAAATTTTTTTTTCAAAAGTTAACAGACATCGATAACTGAGAACAATATTGATACATTGTCCCGAAGAGTTTTGTGGCTTGAGCACGACAGAATAGGTCCGCTTTATGTAATATTCCGTCTTTAATAAAGCTTAGAATATTTGATATATTTTGAAAGCTTTATGAAGAATATCAATTTTCTTATCAGCATTATTGTTATGTTCTACTTTCTCTCAAGACCCTGGAATCACCCATAGAGAAAAATTTGTTAACTATAATAGCCGTCCTTGCTTCGGAAATTACAGGTCGTACTTTTATACCAAGTTATCAAACATTCATTTGTAAAACCTGATAAACCCAGATCAAGTCTCTATTTCATTTGACTGAAACAAATCCTATACAGAAACCTCTCACTAGCTATAGCTATCGCAATTTACTCCTGACAGACATTAACTTAACGGAAAATACTGTTAAGAAACAGTAAAAGCTGTATAATACCATCAAAGCACCTCGAAAATTGTGTCTATTTATTTCTTCACAATAAGATTGATTCTGGTTCCGAGAAAGTCGGTCTGAGTGTTCCCAGCTGAACCCATCTGATTGGCCCGCTCGCCCGTTCAACAAGAAGGAAATAAATCGCACTTTTATAAATTATTAAGAGCAAATTTACATGATTTACAAACCGGAAAAAAAAGGAATCGAAGGGAGCCCAGCTAATCTTCCTCGAATGAAGTTAAGAAAAGTATCTCTCACAACAAAGGCAATAAAGGAAGTGGCGTCGCTTTGGGAACCCGGCAATTTTGAAACGAAGCCAATGATTTTTCGTGGCTTCATCTGGTAATCTCGTTAGTAAGAAATGATCGCTTGTAGCCGGCTCAGATATAATTTTCCTATCGTAATTTTCGTGAGTTAAGTGGGTTGGATAAAATAGACAAGAAGACGTTAAGTCGCCAAAGCGATGTAGCTTGGATTTGTGTGTGAGAGAGGAGCGTGGGTGGATTTTTTTATTTTGCTTTTGTTTATTTATCTCTTTTGTTTTCCTCTTGGAATGGGGTCAGAGAAATGTTTGGGGGAGGCGGTTTATTTAGGGTGGAAGGGAGGTTAAAACTATGGATGTCAAAAAACACGAGAAAGTAATTGTTGGGCACTCTAAGTGATATAATGGTGGAGGAAAACTTTACAGAATTTTTCTTTTTAAAAGACAAAAAATCTCTTTGTGGGTAAGGTGATAATCTCAATAGCTAGTCAAGAAAGTCAAGTCCACAGAACATTTTTTTTTTCATTGTTGTGATTGGGGAGGGGGAGGGGGAGGTGTATGTATAGCACTGGCTTCGTGTATCCTACTTTATAAAGTAATATATATATATATATGATCTTTTGTTAGTAGGCGATACAGAGAGGGAATCAGTTGGCACAGCTTGTGTTTAAGTTCCACGCTGAGCTAATCATCTCATTGATCGACCACAACTGAAAGAATAAAATCTGTCCTTCTCACATTTCGCTGTATAGTGTTAATGTTACTGTTTACAAAGAGCCCATTATTGTTGTGCTGGTTGGGTGCTACATGCCTTAATAAATTTCATGAAAACTTTTATTGGATTATAAGATTCATTGAATTAATTATTAATTGAAATTGTCATAACATTTTTGTTACCTTCACGAAATTAAAAAAAAAAAATCAAAATTAAAAAAAAAACTTGGCTTCAATTTGTACAGATAATATTGTTATGAAATTTTAATACAAAGGCCAAAGAAGTGTAAGTGTAAATAGTTTGGACAACATTTTATTACGCATTCTATTATATGGTGAATTAATGTTAATTGTCAAAATGAAATCCTTCTTGTATTCTGTAGGGAAAGAGAGATCGTCGCTCTGCAGTGGGGAACTGGGATTCATTGGAGGGAATGAGCGATTGAAAGAGAGGGAGAGAGAGAGAGAGAGAGAGAGAGAGAGAGAGAGAGAGAGAGAGAGAGAGAGAGAGAGAGAGAGAGAGAGAGAGAGAGAGAGAGAGAGAGAGAAAAGTTTACAACGTAGAAATAAAGCATGAAAAGGATCACCCACCAGTTGTAAAGCAGCAAAGTTAAAACTGAAAAGTTTATATCAATTGAACGATGTACAAATTTTTACCTCGCTCAATTCAAGTTGTATAGCTATTTGAACACTGAGACTTATAATAATTTGGTCTAGACAAAGAACAGAAGATTTTTAAAACATTTCTGAAATCATTCTAAAAAGAAGTTAAAACCATTCTCCCCAAAATGGAAAAGATTAAGTATCAGCTGGGCCATATGAAAATCTCTATGGGAAACTCGGTAGAAGATAATGGACTACTTTGTTTCTCGAGTTTCGGTTCTACTCAACGGAAACAACTGTTACTGGGAACTCGATACCACAAAGAACCATGCTACCTTGATGGAAGTCATGACCTCTACTTTAAAACACCCACACATCCTAGCCTTCGGCCCGTTCGCAGAATGAGTATTTCAGCTTGTCTAAACAATCCTTATAATTTTATATCAACTACTAAGTCTTAAGACGAAAAAAAAAAAAGAGAGAGAGAGAGAGAGAGAGAGAGAGAGAGAGAGAGAGAGAGAGAGAGAGAGAGAGAGAGAATCGCTTGCGTAGAAATACTGCTTTCAATATTTTTTTTTTTTGTATTTCTTATCCAATCCTAGTTTATACGATGCCAAATCATGTTTTGTTGTGCGCATGACAAATACAATACACAAGCGGCGAGGAAACCGAGATAACAATGCGGTTTTCTTCGAGAGTATTTATTTTCCGTAGCGATTGGGCGACGGGATATCTGGCGGAGAAAAAAAGCTTAGCGAAAAGATGTGCAATATATATTGGCGGATAGATCACAATAACATCCTGGGACATTATTCATTCGTTGGCTTGGTGGTTGTTTTTTTTTACCCATATTAAAGTATGGATGTCTTTCTTTCCCCATGAAAAGAAAACCATGCGCTTTATTAGCGCCATTTTTTTTTTTTTTTCATTTGTCGCTAGAGAGAAAATTCCCGATGTCAAACTCAAAAATTTGTTTATCTTAACATGGCTTGTTAATTTATTGGAGAAAAAAATCAAAGTTGCCTGGTTTTTCTTTCATCTTCGTATTCCCTTGTCAATTAATAACGCTAATTGGTTGTTCTATGTGCACAAACAGAACTAGAAAAGCAGTTATATTTTCAATAAAATATTTTTTTTAAAACGAAGTGTTTTCAAAAAAAAAAAAATAAATAAATAAAGTAAAACAAAAAAGCATTCCTGTCTTGAAATCCTTCACAGTCTTTGTTGAAGTCCTCAGGGCAAATCATTATCGGCCATGTAAGCTTTCCAATTACTTGCAATGGTTTTTAGCTTTGATTTTTGAAAGTCGACATAATGTTTTTTTTTTTCTTTTTAATTTTTAATAAAGGATTTTTTTTTTGTATTGTTGTTATCATCTACTGGGAACGGGGGAGGGCTCAACAGGTCTGGTCTCTTTCAGCTTACATATCAGGAAACTAATAAGAGTAGAGGAGAAAGCAAAAAGCTATTGATGTTGATATAGTTTGAACTATCAACCGGACTTGTGAAACATCCAGACTCGAGTGTGTAAGGCAAAAGCCATCAGGATGACTTTAACAGGAATGAAAGAGGGCAAAGCTTTCTATAATATCCTTATCTTACGATGTAACAAAGTATTCGCATTCGAAATGAGGCAAAATGGAATCTTAAAACGATTTTTACAATCTTGTTAACCCAGTGTTTCAGGATTTAACAGGATTTCGTTAGATATTAAAATTCAGAATGGTTTTTTTTTTCCTCTTGAATTAATCATTGCAAAACAAAAAAAAAAAACGAACCAAATGAAAACAAAACAAAAAAAAAAAACGAATCAAATGGAAAAAAAAAACGAATCAAATAAAAAAAAAATAAAACGGAAATGCGCAACTTATGCAAACCGGTTTCAAATTCTGATTCAAATGATGTCTAACACGAACCCAAAAAAAAACAGGGGATTCCCCTCTGCTAGGACTTGCGGGTAAAATATCTCCCGGCAAGCTCGGAAGAATATTTTTTGCGGGGATTCCCTTGAGACTCGCGTTAGAATATCATGATGATGTTCGAAATGTTCTTGCAGACAGGAAAAATTTTCGAGGATATTTTCAAATAAATAACCGTAGAATATGGTGGAAGTGTGGAATATTTTAGCTTTATGGGAATATCCAATGTTATAATTTTTATACCATTGGAGACGCATGATATTTCTTCTTGAGTGATTGGTGGCCTAAAGTCATGAAAACAGTGTTCATATGATATATGCGTGCATCAGTTTCAGATAAGTAAGCTCAGCCAGCCAAAGAGATGAAGAATACAGTCTTACAAGAAATAGGAGGTAACCAAATTAAAGATTCTAATACGACATCTTCTTAGTATAAAGGCGTCGGGCAATTCCATAGAGTTTCTATGTGTGCTCAAACGGAAGTATTCAAAAGTTTGAGCTCCTAATCGGTTTTATATCAAGGAATCCAGAGTAAGCTTCAGATAAAAAGCAAGAAATAACAAGGCAAATAAAAAAAATTTAAAAAAGGAATGTGCCTAAGATCCTCATATTTTCGTGCCTTTCAT
>JAWDGP010004286.1:182500-195000 GCA_033675545.1 Elysia crispata | reverse complement strand
CGCTGTCCTACTCTCAAAGACAGAAAATTAAGAAAAAAAAAATCCCACTTAAAGAAGAATAACAAATTAAAAGCCAAAACCAAGACGCATCAGACGAAACAAAAAACAACAAAAAAAAAAAAAAAACAACTTTAGGGATTATGCTGAAAGGACAAGAAAACCAGTGATGGATAGACTCTAGATCATCTGAACAGACACGCAGGCAAGTCATAGGAAGGTATTATTATTTTTAAACAGCGGCCGACGTGGTGTGGCATTATTTAACAGTTCTCAAACGAGAGAGAACTCAGAGTTTTGGATTTGCTAATCGGTTTGATGTCATTGAACTACAGGCAGTGCTGCTCAGAGTTTTCTTCAGAAAAAGGACTTGAAGGAACAAGCCACATGTAAAATATAATGAAAGAGAATCCTTCTAAGTTTTCGCAAACATAGGATCCCGTATTTTTTTTTCCACAATTTAATTAAAAAAAAAAAAAAGGATGAATGACGATTCTTTTCTTAGATTCATTATCAAAAAGTTTTGGATAATCTTTTAAAAAAAAAGGGTTTTCGCAAAGAAAATCTATTACCTTAAGACTCTGTCTCAAAGGAAACGAAATTAAAAAAAAGGTGAGATAATCATTACTTTGAAAGTGAAAGGTGAATAGTGCAAGGAAGCCGTTTTTTTTTAAAGTAATAATGATAATAATAATCTGGGGATTAACATTATTAGCAGCGCAGTAGTAGTAGTAGTAGTAGTAGTAGTAGTAGTAGTAGTAGTAGTAGTAGTAGTAGTAGTAGTAGTAGTAGTAGTAGTAGTAGTAGTAGTAGTAGTAGTAGTAGTAGTAGTAGTAGTAGTAGTAGCAGTAGTAGTAGCATATTATAATCTGGGGATTAACATTATTAGTAGTGCAGTAGTAGTAGTAGTAGTAGTAGTAGTAGTAGTAGTAGTAGTAGTAGTAGTAGTAGTAGTAGTAGTAGTAGTAGTAGTAGTATTAGTTGTAGTAGTAGTAGTAGTAGTAGTAGTAGTAGTAGTAGTAGTAGTAGTAGTAGTAGTAGTAGTAGTAGTAGTAGAAGTAGTAGTAGTAATTATGTGACTCATGTTTTACTTTGTTTTTATTCAACGGCCAGAGAGGAAAAACAATAAGAAGATGAAGAAGAAGAAGGAGAAGAAGAAGAAGAAGAAGAAGAAGAAGAAGAAGAAGAAGAAGAAGAAGAAGAAGAAGAAGAAGAAGAAGAAGAAGAAGAAGAAGAAGAAGAAGAAGAAGAAGAAGAAGAAGAAGAAGAAGAAGAAAGATAGAGTGAAAAAGGATGGAAGTGAGAGAGAGAGAGAGAGAGAGAGAGAGAGAGAGACAGACAGACAGACAGAGAGACAGACAGAGAGACAGAGAGAGAGACAGAGAGAGACACAGAGAGAGAGAGAGTAAGAAAAGATAAAAAAAAGTGTGAGAGAGATCATTGGATTGATTGATGTTAAGCGTTTCACAGAATCGCTAACGAACGCCACCACTCGGCCATTTGTTTCAAAGATTTCCTTATTCAGTCCAGTTCATATTGACCTAAAGAGGACTATGTTTATGGGATTTCTTGCTCTCATGTCGATGAGAAAAAATATCCTTGCAAACAAAATATCAAGCTTGCCAAATACTTAGGTAGAAAACTTCAAATAAATAAAGCTACCTTGAAATTGTGTTCTGTGTGTCCCCAATCTTTACATTTTGAGTTTGGAACAATCAGTTGACAAGGATAATTAAGGATTGTTTCTACAACAATTTGAAACAAATAAAATTTAAAAATAAATATAGGGCAGCGAGGAGCTGTCTCAGCTTATTCGTCTGACGACAGAATCAGTCTGAACAATTTCGAATAATGCCATGAATAATCTGAGTAAAATTGCTTTTATATTCAAATAAAATGTAACAAAAAAAAAACTTTTCTAGATTGTGGAATTTGTTAAGTTGTAGTTTCAATCTTGTGTAAATGAACGAAACACAATATTAATTCCTTTGTATCTTTGTATGTAACAAAACTTCTCACCTCGACCAGAAAACGATAAGAGTAGTTTTCGTCTTTTTCAAAGTTGAATCAAATGGTTAAACAAAGCTACTCCACTATCACTGGGTGACAATAAAGTATCACCATACAGTCCTCCAGCTTTGATCTACTCCACTATCACTGGATGACATTGAAGTATCACGATTCAGTCCTCCAGCTTTGATCTACTCCAGTAACACTGGGTGACATTGGGGTATCACCTTATAGTCCTCTAGCTTTTATCTACTCCAGTATGACTGGCTGACATTGAAGTATCACCATACAGCCCTCTAGCTTTGATCTACTCCACTATCACTGGATGACATTGAAGTATCACCATTCAGTCCTCCAGCTTTGATCTACTACAGTATTACTGGGTGACACTGGGGTATCACCTTATAGTCCTCTAGCTTTCATCTACTCCAGTATGACTGGGTGACATTGAAGTATCACCATACAGCCCTCTAGCTTTGATCTACCCCACTATCATTGGGTGACATTGAAGTATCACCATTCAGTCCTCCAGCTTTGATCTATTACAGTATTACTGGGTGACATTGGGGTATCACCTTATAGTCCTCTAGCTTTGATCTACTCCACTATAACTGGATGTCATTGGGGTATCACCATACAGTCCTCTAGCTTTGATCTACTCCAGTATGACTGGGTGACATTGGGTATCACCATACAGCCCTCTAGCTTTGATCTACTCCAGTATGACTGGGTGACATTGGGTATCACCATACAGCCCTCTAGCTTTGATCTACTCCAGAACGACTGGCTGACATTGGGGTATCACTATACAGCCCTCAAGCTTTGATCTACTCCACTATCACTGGGTGCCGTTGGTGACATCGTAAAAGATCCCCAACCCGATCCTGCCTTAACTGCTGCGACATTTATAAATAAAACTGGAGAATCACCATACAGTGTCTCGGCTTTGAGCTATCCATTATTGTTAGACGACATATGAATATCGCCATATAACACCATCCACCTATCACACCCCCCCGCCCCTCCTTTTTTCCCGTGAGCTTTGAACTATTCACTATCCTCTAATCAAATTAGTGTATCTCTTTATACAACCCTTTAACCCCGAGCAACACCAAACCCAGTTTGTGATATCTTAGCCTCATCATTATCCAGCTCTGCTCTGCTAGAGTTCCTCGGGAAAGCCTGTACCGGATATATACAGCGTCAAATATACCTAAAAAATTAACATAGGAAAAACATGAAGACCACTGGTTTATGTGTTTTTTGGGCGGCATATCAGAAAATAGGCCAGACTGTCCCATTCTGGTGGTTCCCTTTTTTTTGCCAGAAAGTGGAGTGGTTGAGGTCTGGGTAGGTTGCTGTAATTTGATCCAGATTCCTCGCTTCTGTCCGTGGGGCATTCCGGGGGGGGACATTGCTGTGCGAGTCTTGTTACCAATACCAAAGGAAAAAAGTAAAGTTTCAATTTCTTTTTGTTTGGGACTGACGAAAAGGCAAACTATATATGACAAAAAGTCTTCATATATTTATTTTCCCCCTCGAGTTTTCCGTAAATTTAATACTAGCTAAATACTTTGCTAAAATCAGTTTCGTTGCGATTTTGATTTATGCATTATTTGATGATGTTCTCCCTGTCAGTTTGCTTAAAAATGATAATTATACACATAACTGCTCAGCAGTGGTTACAATTTAAATTGTATTTGCGTGCACTCACCACTCTCTTTGTATATATATTTTTTTAGCTATAGGTTTGTGAAGGAAGGCTTTATGGGGAGCAGTGATTTAGTAGTGGTCACAACATTCTGTAAGGTGAAATGGACCTTAGAAATGTTTAGGTCTTTGGAACAGTTTATGCTCACCTGTCTACAAACTATTGTGGTCCGATCTGACAGACAAACATTTTTTTGTTCTTAGACGCAAAAAAAAATTATCAGCTAGGTTTGGACTTATTGAGGGTCAAAGAATATATATATATATTAAAAGAAAGAATTATGTAAGTATAACTATATGTAAGCTCATAAAAAGCTGATACGATTGGTTATAACACTGCAATTTATCAAGGGAATAAACCACTTAGATAGGTTTTTTTAAAGAGCCACATTATCACTACTACTCATTCCAGAACTTGTCACAGGGTGTGAAACGTGTTCAGAGTTAATCAGATAATCTTCTGACGATTTGACGTCGATTGTCCACGATCGTGCCGTTGTCGAGCTTTCGATGCGCACATGATGCACAAGCAGCATATTTTTTTTTTATATAATTTGCGTCTGAATAAGGCAATCTAGATCTACATCTATCTATATAGTAAACATTTTCTAATCTCATTTTGTAGTCACAAAAGGCTTCGCCTTAGGTAACGAAAGTAGAAAAAATGTAAAAAAAATGTGATACGAGTGGTTTCCGCGGAAGCAAAATCACAAATGAGTGTATCCCTGATAGGTGAGATCTATATCAAGTGATCTATGTGGATACTATGTGTCTGTAGAACTGATCTTATGTATCTGTAGAACTGATAACTATGTGTCTGTAGAACTGATACTATATGTCTGTAGAACTGCTGCTATGTGTCTGTAGAACTGATACTATGTGTCTGTAGAACTGATACTATGTGTCTGTAGAACTGATACTATGTGTCTGTAGAACTGATATTATGAGGCAAAATGCGGTAACTGAGGACCAGTCCCAGTGATCTAGCGAGATGTTGACCTGGTTACTTCTTATAGCTATAAAGAGATGGACAGATGTGTAGATTGATAGAAAGAAAGGAGGCGATGGAAAGAGATAAAGATGAATAAAATGATGAAGATTTACGGGTTATTATTATGATGATGATTATGATGATAATAATTATTACAATAACGATGAGGATGGAGATGATGATGATGATGGCGGTGGTGGTGGTGGCGGTGATGGTGTTGCTCCTAGTTATTTGGCTCTGCAAACCAATCTTGCACTAATTTCTAGCCCTGAATTGCTACAGTTTTGAATTTCCCAACTCGAATATCTGTGCAAACACGCAAGAATTGCGCCAGGTTCTGTATCTGTGACCTGTTGCACTACAATACGCTCTCAGTTTGCTCCTCACAGCTGTGCCTGTTTCAGCGTCTGATTGAGTTGATGGCGTGATGCGGTAAGAATCAGACGCCTGAGTTAGATTTGTTTCAGCGTCTGATTGAGTTGATGGCATGATGCGGTAAGAATCAGACGCCTGAGTTAGATTTGTTTCAGCGTCTGATTGAGTTGATGGCGTGATGCGGTAAGAATCAGACGCCTGAGTTAGATTTGTTTCAGCGTCTGATTGAGTTGATGGCATGATGCGGTAAGAATCAGACGCCTGAGTTAGATTTGTTTCAGCCGTCTGATTGAGTTGATGGCGTGATGCGGTAAGAATCAGACGCCTGAGTTTGATTTGTTTCAGCGTCTGATGGAGTTGATGGCATGATGCGGTAAGAATCAGACGCCTGAGTTAGATTTGTTTCAGCGTCTGATTGAGTTGATGGCATGATGCGGTAAGAATCAGACGCCTGAGTTAGATTTGTTTCAGCGTCTGATTGAGTTGATGGCATGATGCGGTAAGAATCAGACGCCTGAGTTAGATTTGTTTCAGCCGTCTGATTGAGTTGATGGCATGATGCGGTAAGAATCAGACGCCTGAGTTTGATTTGTTTCAGCGTCTGATTGAGTTGATGGCGTGATGCGGTAAGAATCAGACGCCTGAGTTTGATTTGTTTCAGCGTCTGATTGAGTTGATGGCATGATGCGGTAAGAATCAGACGCCTGAGTTTGATTTGTTTCAGCGTCTGATTGAGTTGATGGCGTGATGCGGTAAGAATCAGACGCCTGAGTTTGATTTGTTTCAGCGTCTGATTGAGTTGATGGCATGATGCGGTAAGAATCAGACGCCTGAGTTAGATTTGTTTCAGCGTCTGATTGAGTTGATGGCGTGATGCGGTAAGAATCAGACGCCTGAGTTAGATTTGCTTGGCTTCAGCTCCGCTCACCAAAGTGGAGGAAATTGCTAAAATAAGCGGCAAGAAAAGGCCGGTTGATACGTCAACCAACGAGCTTGATGTGCCCTGCTGAAAATCCCAGCATCTTCGTCGTGAGTTATTAACTGACCTACCTTAATGTCGAGGAGTCTGCAAGACAAGAGAGCGGCAGTTAACCAGTTCACATGATTGTATGAGAGACGAGATGTATTCATCCCACGCAGTCCTTAAACCCATGACCTTCATATTAGGGGCGGTTTTGAGCTGAGCAAACCTGGGACAGACAAAGCGAGTTAACGAAATGTACTCAGGCTTGGTTAAAGATCTAATTGTGAGAGCTACAGAACTGGTGCAGGGTTGGACCGTACTGAGTGGCTTTTGGCCACAGGATGGCTGTCTGGCTAAGGGCAAGGAATTGTCAAAGTAACGTCTAAGACGGTTAAATATTGAACAGCCAGTGTAGAAGTTCCATGTTCGATTGCTGGTCAGGACAATTTTCATGCGGTTTCAGATTTTTTTTTTTCGCAACCAGGATAATTGACTGTAGTCTCTGGGTGTGTGTGTGACCTAAAGGGTTACAAGGACCTCTGGGTTAGACAATCATAAGCAGTTGTTTTCTTCAGGCGCAGACGATAGATACCTTAAAATACTGGCCCTTAAAAGAGGATATAGTTAAAAACTGCAGCTGCAGCAGCAAGTACAGCAAAAACACATCGACATCAACAGTTACAACAACAACAACAGTAACTGGAATGGCCAGTTAATACGGAAATTATGACGTCCAAAGTTCATATCCATATAGATCCTGTATGGCACCTATATCCATAGCTTCAAGTAGAAAAAAGGACATAATTATTTTGCTCTACTACCATCTCGACAACTTTCTTCCATCAATACTCAAGCTTTTCCTAGTATTAAAGAAACGATTTGCACTAGTCTTTACTGAGCAAAAGGGACATAAGTTGAGCTCACAATTGTTTACATTATAAGAAATACTGAATAAAAGTTGTATGGAATGAGAAATTGCTTCCTAGAGGACTTGCTGTTTATCTATCAGACTTAAGGTTTAGAAAACGACACAATCATTTTATAAAGAAAAGCAATAATAACAAAAGCAAATAACTTGCAGCTGACCCTTTTTTTCACCACTTGAACTCGAAAGCTTGTCTTTTTACCTCACCACATGCACATTCTCGAACAAGCTTACATTGTAAACTTTTACAAAATAATATACCCATAAATCGTTGAATTTTATGATTGTAATCACTATGTATAGAGACACAATGGTACTCGAAAAAAAGGTGAGTGAAAGAAATCTGACAAACAAAGACGTTAATAGCAAGGGAAATAGAAATCTGAATGTACATTTTAAAGTGAGGATACGTTAAAAAACAAAGGCCAGTTTCATCTTTAAAAGGTGTCTGTTGAGGTGAATCTCTCTTAAACGGCAACTCTGAAACAGTGTGAGTTGACAAGAATAACAAGAAAACCTTAGGTAGATGAAAAAAAAAATGAATAAGGTGTCGCAAACCAGCGACGGTTCTTTTTTAATTATTTAAAGTTATTTTAATGATTTCACAAACATATTTCTATTCTTAAATTGCATTATCTAAGTTCTCTAATGAGACAACTCAATTCAAATATTTACAAAGTGGCAAAGGGAAAAATACTCTTGTTAGAACACATCTGTTTCAAACTGTTCCAGCATTGACGTAAATCTCTCAACTTAATGCAAATAGTTCCTCTCCAGACCAGACAGTTGCAGAGGATGGAATCTTTAAAGGACCCAGGAAGAGCGAGGGAAACAGTGTTTAGTGTGCCAGGTATTCTGTAACAAAGCGGTTGCGGAACTTAGTTCGTTCCAAGAATCAGATTAGCCCGGCTAAGGAGGGGAGATAATCTAATGAGCGGCTAACTCTAGTTGAGAACGAGTATCGGCTTACTAGCTTCGACTGCAGACAGAATGATGGGTCTCTATCTGAGACCGAAGGAAGAGCAGAGAGAGAGAGAGAGAGAGAGAGAGAGAGAGAGAAACAGAGAGGAGATGTTTCGTGTGAGCTAATATGATGTGATGATGATTATGATGATGATAATGATGTTGATGATGATGATGATGATGATGATGATGATGATGATGATGATGATGATGATGATGATGATGATGATGATGATGATGATGATGATGATGATGATGATGATAGTAATGATGATGATGATGATGATGATGATGATTATGATGATGATGATGATGATGATGATAGTAATGATGATGATGATGATGATAATGATGTTGATGATGATGATGATGATGATGATGATGATGATGATGATGATGATGATGATGATGATGATGATGATGATGATGATGATGATGATGATGATGATGATGATGATGATGATGATGATAGTAATGATGGTGTAGCGATGACGACATCACTGGTAATGGCGACGATGTCTCGCAAACAACTTGGAATTATGTAAAGTTTATTAGAAAATCGCGTGCTCCGAAATTTCCACGTTGATTAGAAGGTTGTAAAAAAGCCAGCAAAAAGATTATCCAAAAGCTAAAATTCGTTGTAGGAATAATTATCAATATCATCGCGTTTTTTTTACTTTTTTTTTTCTTTTATTTTGTTTTCGTCTTGACTTTTCCTTTTTACTGATTGGTCATTTTTTTTAACTACAAACCTTAAGGAGTCATTGTTAGCAAAGATAAAGAAAAATGATAACATTGATGACAAAGAATAATGATAAAAAAAAAGAAAGCGCATCAAGGCATGCGACTTTGGGTTAACCTAAAAAAATTGATCTTTTGAAAACTTGACTTATGTTAACGAGACAGAACAAGTAGGATTTAACTGGGTAGTTTTACAAGGTTAGCCTAATCCACGGTTACCGTAACCTTATTCTCACGAAAATGAAGATAGTAACCGCTTTTCCTGACAGTCTAAAATAACCGCTAACATTTTCCAAGTAGATGTCTCAACAGACATTTTGTATTGTTATGTTAGGCAATATTGCAATAAAGAACTAAGCTTCATCTTAATACGTCGCATCACATCGTTTTGTCTTTGCAAGAGAAGCTTATGAGGGAAGTATATCAGTTTAGAAATAGATCATATCATTAAAATAATTATCTTTCATTCATTGCGTAATTTTATAAGTTGGCTCGAAAATTTCGAAAGAATTATAATTCAGACTTTTTTAGAACATTAACCAAAATAGTATTACATACTATTGATAGTACGGATTTGTCTTTCACGCTCCCGTGGTACTGTTTTTTGAAGTCAAGCTTACTTCACTGTACCTACACGCGTGTTCATTCACCTTTATTCTGACCTTAACTCTTAATATGATTATAACCGTTGATCTCTCGAGGGAAGTGACCTATGGTCATAATGACCCTCGGGTTAAACAGACCCCTGTTGACCAGACAGCTTAACAAGGATTACGAGAGAACTCGAGGGGGGTGGGGCGATTTCTCATTACCAAGTTTTCACGACGCCTAGCGATTTTGACTTAAACTGGATGTTTCCTTGTCGTTTCTAAACACCGAGCTATGATGATTCCGGTTAATTTAAGTCGTGAATTGCCAAAGCAATATTACACCGATTTGTCTCTTGCTCGATTTATCAGTTCTACCAAACTGAATTTGCCGGCTCCAGATCAAGATGATTAATTGTGCAGAAAGTCGAAAGAAGACTTCGGTCCGCTACAGGACAACAGGCAGCGCGCCTGGCCTGCTGACCGCACTGGGCCGCTAGCCGGGGGTTGTTATTTTATCCCGAGCGCTGCACCCCCTGTTTGGCCAGCCATTAAGTATAGGATAACAGTTTTCTGTTACTGGCAAGCCGATTTACTCAATAAAGATACCATCGCACGGGTCAGAGGCAAGGTTCGTCTAACTGGATTCCTCTTAATGAGCTCCGCTGCACGAAAGTACCCACAGGGCCTGTCTTTGGTTGTTGTACGGCGCGAACGGGTTGTGGGGGTTGTTGGCGGGGTCGGGCAGTCAAGAAATAATTGGTGGTGGCCAGGAAGACTCCAGGAAAACAAGCCGTGGAGTTGTGAAAGAGTGTCAAAGCCAAGCATCTGGTGTAATGCCTACTTACCTTGTTTTGCTAACCAATCCTGCAGGGTACACACTCTATTTTTGTGGCGGTTTCTTTCCTTTACTAGCTCAAGTCTAGCGGTAATTGATTTTCTTACCTGTCTCGGTATTTTCATTCCCGCTTCCATCGATTGATTAGAAAGGACGAAAGCGTCTTGCATTTTTTTCTAAAAAAAAATTTAAAAAAGGAAAAAAAGGAAAAAAAAGAAAGAAGGAAGGAAAGCTAGATCTAGGTCGCTTTAAGCGTCGTTGGAATATTTTCATGATGGAAAAGCCATGTCAACGTGTAAAAAATAAATGAGGCTTCATCAAAAAGGATATCTACAAGATGCTCTAATCTATCTGTGAGCCGACACTTGTGAATCTCACGGATTGAACCTGTGGTGGATTTCACCCATCTGTGCACGAAGTAAGTAAAAATAGTTCATTTGTAAGCTTCCTACTGTATAGTTCAAATAAAACATGCTCTATCTGAGAACTCGGGCAGATCATCTTATAAAACGCTGTTGTGCCGTACAAGTTATGTCCATCAGTTTTCATACGGTTTTATAATTAATGCTAATTTTCTGGGTAGGAAATTTTGCTGTTATTTTATCGTGAATATCTCTACTATCAAACCATAGCCATTGTGCTGCACAAGCTCTTAGATAAATTGGCGGACTTGAAAATCGTTATGAGTACATATTATATATAATATTTTTTTACAAGTCGTCATGATGTAGGCCTAGGAGCTTGAGCTACACGCGCCGAGATTATGTAACTCATTTATAGTTGATTACATCGTGGCTACAGGAGAGTTAGCGCAAGGTCTCATCTTGCAGCCATTATCTTTATTATTACCGCCATGCCTTTCCCTTTCTCCAACTTTGTTTTTGTTCTCTCTCTCTCTCTCTCTCTCTCTCTCTCTCTCTCTCTCTCTCTCTCTCTCTCTCTCTCTCTCTCTCTCTCTCTTTCTCTATCTATCTATCTATCTCTCTATCCATCTATCTATCTCTCTCTTTCTCTATCTATCATCTATCTATCTATCTATCTATCTCTATCTCTCTCACTCTCTTTCACTCTCTCCATTATTATCTCTTTTCCTTCATGCCAATCTTTTCGTCACTCATGCCCGCTTCTGATATAGAACAAAAAAAAAAAAAAAAAAGAATACTAATAAGAAAAAAACAACGCATCAATCAGAAAACACGCGTAAAAAATCCGAAACGATACCGCTGTTTTACTGGCAACAGTAAAATACATTCATATAACTTGTGCTGTATAAGAAGGTGCAGCAGCTTATCTCTTCAGATATAAATACGCAGCCTCGCTTTTCCATTATAATGTTAATTATAAACAAATGTGGTTCAGAAGTACCATGGTTGCGTCCAATATCTGTGTACCAAAAAAAAAAAAAGAAAAATGCGGCGAGGATCAAAGCTTTCTCCGTAGTTCAATAAAGGATGCGGAAAAGATGGATATACAGATATCGGGGAAGCGATAAGCACACTCGCCTTGCGAGACAGTCCGTGGTCTCTACGTGCTGTGTCTAGTTTTATGAAATATTGGAACATGAGAGACAATGGTATTTCGCAGATTGACCGATAGATTTACCTCCAGACATGCAGTGAGCGCTGTGCTATTTAGATTTTGCTAGATTGTGTGAGGCGCTGATAATTACTTAGTTCATCTGAGCGTAACGCTGGATTCAAAGCACGAGAGGGAGAGAGAGACAGACAGATGGACAGAAACAAACAGATAGAGAAAAATCCAAATAGAAAAGCAAAAACACCACACCTGGAGGACAACTTGGTAATTATAAAGGATCCAAAAAGGGCGCGTGTGTGTCTGTAAATAGTGTGAAACAAGGTCTAAAAAGAGACAGGCACACAACTTTATAACTACGGGACTAAAAAAAGAAACAACACTTGTATAGATTTAACATTTAAACGTTACGCCTAATCAGGCACACAACTGTATAACTACGGGACTAAAAAAAGAAACAACACTTGTATAGATTTAACATTTAAACGTTACGCCTAATCAGGCACACAACTGTATAACTACGGGACTAAAAAAGAAACAACACTTGTATAGATTTAACATTTAAACGTTACGCCTAATCAGGCACACAACTGTATAACTACGGGACTAAAAAAAGAAACAACACTTGTATAGATTTAACATTTAAACGTTACGCCTAATCAGGCACACAACTGTATAACTACGGGACTAAAAAAAGAAACAACACTTGTATAGATTTAACATTTAAACGTTACGCCTAATCAGGCACACAACTGTATAACTACGGGACTAAAAAAAGAAACAACACTTGTATAGATTTAACATTTAAACGTTACGCCTAATCAGGCACACAACTGTATAACTACGGGACTAAAAAAAAGAAACAA
>JAWDGP010004286.1:170000-177500 GCA_033675545.1 Elysia crispata | reverse complement strand
TCAACCTCCCGTTCCATCTGACGTTCAACATGTACCAGATCTGGTTCTTTGGTCTCGAGTACTGCAAAATCAATTTCTTCATAGCGCCGCTGACCATCTCGGTCAGTGTGTTTACCTTCATGGCCATCGCAATAGACAGGTGAGTGGGGCTGAGGTCATGACATGTTCTCTGAAAAATTCGTCGTTCTCTGAGTATCTCCCAAAGCATGTATCAGTAGGTTAGGCGTTACTATAATTATACTGTCTTAATTACTTAAGATCGTCGTAGTCTCTATCACTGTGTCGAACTGTTTTTAGGCATCTTTTAGCCAGATAAATCAACCATGATTTATGTACGTACATTTGCCTTGATATGTTATCATTATTCGAGACTTTGACAAAGCACGCCGAATACCGAGAAATGGGATGCACTATTAATTTTCTTTCTGGACAGGGATTTTGAAACAGATTTTGAAACATTTGTCGAGGATATAAAGATTTCACAACCCTTTCATTCCATTTTAGTCTACTCAACAGCTCGTGTGGGGTCTTTGTCACAATTATCCAGTATGGCGAAGTTCCAATTCACAACAGGCAGCAAAGAGGCAATAAATTGATAGAGACTTCGCTGTCAATGAACTCTAGCTTTAGTAGAGGATATTGCACAATACCGACACAAATATAAACCACCATTACCTTCTCTCAGTATTCATTCAGCACTGATAGGATAGAGTTAACTCAAGAACTACTTGTCCCTAAAAGTAATGTCCAGATTTATCAAATCGTTTTCTTACCATTGGTAACTTGCCTTGAGCTTACTACAAACAATGCAGCTTGAACTCACCACTTGAAGCAAAGTCTTAATTCATCTTTTGGAAAAAGTCTTCTTCGCCATTTGCAGCAAAGTCTTAACTCACCTCTAAGAAAAAAAAGTCTTATTCGCTGTTTGCAGAAAAAGTCTTAACTCACCTCTAGGAAAAAATATTACCGCTATTTGCAGCAAAGTCTTAACTCACCTCGAGTAAAAAGTCTTGTTCGCCATTGGCAGCAGTCTTAACTCACCTCTAGGAAAAAAAGGTCTTACCGCCATTTGCAGCAAAGTCTTAACTCACCACTAGGAAAGAAGTCTTTAACCTACCATTAGCGACCGAGTCTTTACTTATTATTACCAGCAAGATCTAACTGAGCGGTTTTCTAATTCATCACTAGCGTCAGAATATTCACTCACCACCCGTGCCAGATTGTTTGATCATAATTTGTAGCATTCCTCCAGGAACTCAACGTTGTCAATATTCAAAAAGAGCGCTTAAACGCTGATGCAATAATATTATACATTTCAAACTGCTGTTTTTAGTATCTCATTTTTTTATCTATCTACAGCAGATCGTAAGGTTTACATTAATCATGTATGGTATAATAATAGCTAAGTCAAAACCGCTTTCAAATTTCCTGGCAAACTTTACGACACTCAAGTTATCTATTCATGCCGAGCAAGTGTTTCTCCTATAGCGCCTCTCTTTCTATTTTCTTACGATCGTCCTTAGATTTAATTCCTTTTCGAATTTGTCAATATTGTTGTTGTTTTTTTTTTTTTTTGTTTTTTTTTTGTTTTGTTGGTTAGTTGGTTGGTTGTTAGTTTGGTTGGTTGTTGTTTTTTGTTTTTGTTTGTTGTTTTTTTTTTTGTCAATTTTATTGCAAAACTTCATTTGGCTATCCCTTAATACACTTCTTTTCCCTTTATTTTTTATTAACTTATTATTGTCATTCCGCTATATTAATTATTGTGTACACAAACAAACTCACACACAGAATTTCTTCAAGTAAAGTTTATAATGAATGCAATGGCAAACAGAACATGCAAATGGTCCCTCATTTCAGATAAGCTTTGGCCTTATTCTTTTATTAGAATGTTTGGTTTTCTGGGTAGATCAGCTCTAACGAGGCATACGGCGGTGCAACTTGGCCTGATAATCCCCATCTAGTGATTAAGTTTGCTTGCTCTCCGTCACAGTAAAGGGTCATGTAAACAATATTGGGAAAATATCTTCGCTCCAACGGAACAAAATTTTAAACCTTTTATTTTTAATTTTGTATTTTTAACCTTTCACTCTCATTTCTTTTCGAATGCTTCTCTGTTTGTTTTTGGTTTGTCTGTCATTCCCTTATTTTCTCTCAATCTTTATCTCTGTTCATTTGTTTATCTGTCTATCGATTTATTTATCTGGCTTTTAATTTGTTCTCGGTCTCTCTGTCTGTTTCACTCTCTTAATATATGTCTGTTTGTGTCTGTGTTTCTATCTGTCTCTATCTCTATCTGTTTGTCTGTTTGTCTTTCTCTCTCTCTCTCTCTCTCTCTCTCTCTCTCTCTCTCTCTCTCTCTCTCTGTATCTCTCTTTCCGTGTCCCTATCTCTGTTTATCTATCTGTCTGTGTCTGTCTCTCTCTCTCTCTCTCTCTCTCTCTCTCTCTCTCTCTCTCTCTCTCTCTCTCTCTTTCTCTCTCTCTGTATCTCTCTTTCCGTGTCCCTATCTCTGTTTATCTATCTGTCTGTGTCTGTCTCTCTGTCTCTCTCACTCTCTCTGTATATTTCTGTGTCTGCGTCTCTGTCTATCTCTTTCTTTCTCTTTTCTCTCTCTCTCTCTCTCTCTCTCTCTCTCTCTCTCTCTCTCTCTCTCTCTCTCTCTCTCTCTCTCTCTCTCTCTCTCTTTTCTCGCTCCTCCTCACACTTCATCAGCACGACCTCAGGAAATGCCTCTAGGACCGTCGCATGGTTGTGATTATACCCCCTGAGGCTAACCAGTCCTTTCTGCGATGACCCATGTCTTAGTGGAGATGGAGTGACCATCCGCAGGAAATGTCCAACACGTCCAATAATTATGAATAATTGAATGGACCTGTTTACCGCCCTTGAAACCTTGACGCAATCGGGCATAAACATCTGGAAAAAATGATGCTAGTTTCTGTCCCGTACTATTCTGATTGGTTAGTGCCTGTGAGTGGTAGAGCTAGACAGGAACCAATGAACAAAGTTATAGGCGTTTCTGGTTAAGAGGGAATTTCCATTTCGCAGATTCGGCTTCAAAATAATCATGCCATAAGATAAGAAGAGAAGGAAAAGAAAATAAAGATTGAATCAAAAAGGAATTAAGTGACAGTCAGATAAGAGATAATTAAGTCTGTGTGAGATAGCTGGACGAACTAAGGGGACATAATTCTTCCCACAATGACAATATTGATTGACCAAATGCAGGTATGAAACGCCATTACGGTTGACTAACAATGTGACTGTTAGTGTGGATTTGGACTGGTCATTGTATGGGCCAAGAGCGCCTGTTGCTTGTCAGATTCGCCCAGTCCACAAAGGAAGAAATATTTTACATTCTAATAATTTACGTTTCCCCGTGTTAACTTACACAAGTTATATATATATATATATATATATATATATATATATATATATATATATATATATATATCAGTGGATCCGTCACAAGGTGTTAGCATTGTTCCGATAGTTGAATCCTCTTGTATGATTTTTATTTTCTACTTAGGCACTGTAACTGGCTATTCATCCTCTTTTTGCAAAACAGGATATCCTTTTCAAGGTAAAGAAATTAATTTAAGGTCACTAGATAGTCTTTTCAACCAGAGGCGTTTGTCCTTTTTCCAGCTTCCCATTAGCAAAATGAAACTAGAAAAGTTCACATGTAAACTGTGATATTTACACTATTTTTATTAAGGGAATGAATAAAACTTCCATTGATGCTCGTGTGTGAAAGCCCTATAAATAAACGTAAAATCACCTTCCCACGATCTTTAGCCAATGTTTTTTTCAATGGGTTACGATACATCGTCAAATTCCTACGCATCTCTTAATACTGGTCTGGATTGATATTTTCTATGTAATCTTACATTTCTTTACGATTTGGGCACTGTTGAGAGCATAATTATATAAAAATGGTCGGGAATGAGCTGTCTTTAAGCCACTCAGACGGGAGAAGAGAGATAAGAATACGAAAATGTCCGAAAAAGGAAATATATTTAAAGAAAAAAATATTGGATTGTATTGTTTTGTCAACGTGTAGGAATCAATACATGACATAATTTTGAGGTTTAATAAATTGACAAAGGAAGATTGCCTTCAACACAGACACGTTAAAGGCAAATAGTGTCGAGGAAGTTTATGGATAGAGGAAGAAATTAGAATAAGAAAGGAGTCTGACAGTTCTTGACGAGATAAGTTAATGAAATAATGCAAAATTTAAGATTACCTGAGGATAAACATATACAATTTCTTAGTTTGTACTTTAGACCAGATAGTAAAATAACAAGGGTGCAGGGAAAAAGACAGAAAAAAAAAAATACTGAATACAGTCCTCAAATAAACTCTAAAGACAAACTGTAGAGAACGTGGCAAACAGAATATCTTCCCATTGTTAATTTTTTTTTTTTTAATTTTCCCAAACGGTTGTTTTTATATCCATTATGATTCCACGTGCTTGGCAACACCAAGAATAGTTTAACAATATGCTGCTGAGCCAGGTATCTACATGCTCACTTTGCTGTATAATTATGTGGACGTGAGTACGCACCACCAAAGTGAGGCGCATGTGAAGCCGAGAAATGGCTGGGTACCGGTGTGGAAACAACGAACTTCTACCTGATTTGACGAGCATATAATGACAGGCCAGATGCCACGAGATGATACGCTAATAGGGCGCCAGCTAGCCGTGGCCCTGGTCTGCCAAAACCTTAGATCAGATATCATTTTAAGTCTGGCAGCAAGTAGACTCGTTATAATGCGGCTCGCACCATGAATCTGTCAGCATTATAGTTGATAAATGGGGAGATAAGCGACGTCTTGACCGTTTGTGGTGGAACGTTCGTGATGTTTATGACTAGTCTACCCTTGACGGGAAAAAAATGAATGTAGAAAAAAAAGGTCTATGAAAATTTGTTTTTGCGTGAGGGAATGTGTCAAGATTGAATCTAGGTCTTTTCTTCCCAGTTATTAGTAGAATATGAGAGAAACGGTAACTTTTCTGGGGAATGATGCGCGTGAGAAAGGTTAGAAACAAAATTTTGGGGTTGAGCAAAGAGTGAAAAATTGTAATTTAGAGTGTTCAACAGTGCTATAAGTATTTTAGACATAGAGATACAGACAAGTCTTAAAAAATTAATGTTTCAAAGCAAACTTTATTTCCACCTTTACAATGTATAATTTTTTTTTATTAGATCTGATGCTTAATATCTTATACATGTTTAACGAGAGATGAGGGATCATTTTTGTTCAAAAGCTTCGACTGCCTATCGCAATAGCCATGCAAGAGTAGATGTGTCAACAGAGCTTTTTAACAGGATACATTACGGTTTGTTCCATTTGCCACGCCACAAAATGCCACAAAATAAGATACATTAGAGCCATTTATCATTTGCCGTGCCACAATACTGTCACATCAAATAAAAGGTAAAGTGCTAAACGTATTTAACTGCCCCATTTTTGGGAAATCCGAGTTTACGTACATACTTTCCATTTGAAATGGTCTCTACAAATCTTACACGATTAGCTATAAAGAAAATCGACTAACTATTTATTTTCCCAATATTTTTTTAGATCATTTTAAACGCTTTTAAGAAAGCTATGAATTTTCGCATTAAGTGCATAGAAGTACACTGCCTTGTGGGAATTCCCCACATGATTATAAATGTTTTAATAAATCTGTAAAATAGATTTGGAATTTACAAAATTAGTTAGGTACTCTTATTTTACTGCATTTCCTTAAAATTAACACGAAATAGGTAACTATATTCATGTTAACTTTTGTTACTTCTTCCGTAACATGTGAATATTACCAAAGTGGTTGACAGCAAAAACATTTCGGATTAGAACGAATGGGTTTAATATTAGGCCTCAAATAATAACATAAAAAGATGCAATAGGCTAATTATATAAGCACGAGTCTAAACCAGCTTAGGCAGGCCCTTAGATCGATTTAAACACCTAAACCGAATTTTTTTTCAGGATGGCATTGAATCATTATATCAGAGTAAAAATTCTGCCTTTATACGAGCCATCTCATATATTTACAAAATGGTTAGACTAATATACGACAATAACAATAGGAATGGAATACACTATAGCTTTTATTTTACATTTTTATCAATTTTCTATGACTCTTGCGGGTCTGTTTCTAAATTTAAAAAAAAAAAAAAAAAAAAAAACAGAAATAAACAGAAATATGTCAGAGATAAAGAAACTGACAAATTGTAAAATTGATATTTCCAAGGGAACTTTATTTCTACCTTTACAAATTACCATTGTACAGTATACTTTATTCATTTTTTTTTTAGATTTTTATCAATAAAAAGCAAAAAACTTCGGGAAATCCGTTTTCTAGCTTTTCTTTGTAATAAATTGGTCTTTTAACGTCCTGCTTTTCTTTGCTTGAGCATAATAAAGAAGCCTGCCTCGGCAGTTTATAGTGATTGCAGGGCGGACAGCTACTGTAGATCTAGATATTTTATAGCCACTCGACAGCTTCTGGTAAATGTTTCCATAACAGCCGTTGATGTTTACGACTTCTGATGGTTTTCGTGCTGCCATAAGCAGCTTTTTATCGAAGTTGGCAAAAGCTTTCAAGACAATAAAATAAGCCATCTTCGCTGAAAAATTACTTTTTTTTTTTCAGATTAACGCGAAACGGAGAAAAAGTATGATTTTTGTTTGTAGCAATGGGCTTTGCCTGGCCTATGTGGAATCGAAATTGCTCAACTGAAATAATATTCCCAACATATCTGCATGATAGAGCTAAAACACAAAGACCAAAGATAAACCCAGATATTTATCTATCCATCTTTTCCCCTCTCACTTGTGCCCCAAATCAGTAAAACCTCAAATCTTGAACAAACTAATTGATCTAATAATGATGTAATCTTTCAAATTTACAGATTTTATTTGTTCTTTCGTCTGCTTCTCTTTCTCGAATCAACAAACATTCTAATGTGTGTCCATTATCACGACAAGAATGCGCCTCTACTTGCCCGACATTTTCATGTCCTATACTACTTTCAAAAGATAACATTGCTTCTCGATCGCCTGTTATCTTGCAGGCTCAAGAGATAAGGAGCCATTATTTTTTGCTTCCAGCGCCAGCTAGAAAGGGAGATAAATGCTGGTTAGTTCGACTGAAGCGAATATTTCATAGCAGACTTGAGATCTAAAACGCCTAATGATCTTAGCTGCCGCAACAGAATGGAACAAGAGTTATTGTTATGAAAGTTTGTTTCCCCTTGAAACCCATAGTTTCAGTGAAGGTCGTCTACACGTACGGTGGGATTTTAATGATAATAATAATAATAATAATAATAATAATAATAATAATAATAATAATAATAATAATAATAATAATAATAATAATAAAAGAAGAAGAAGAAGAAGAAGAAGAAGAAGAAGAAGAAGAAGAAGAAGAAGAAGAAGAAGAAGAAGAAGAAGAAGAAGAAGAAGAAGAAGAAGAAGAAGAAG
>JAWDGP010004286.1:160000-165000 GCA_033675545.1 Elysia crispata | reverse complement strand
CTATAATTTTTTTTTTTCGAAAGATCATTATGATGCGGCCGGCTGTGCTCAAATTATTTTCCTCTCAGATTTAGTCCTATCTTTCTTACTGTCCAATTATTGGGAAGAGGAAGCCGTATAAGTATATTTCCCGAGGAAAACTAGACAGTTATTAAATATAATCTTAACAAGTCTGAGCTGAATACATCCCTGTACAAGCCCAAGGGCTGAGAAGTAAAAAAACCTTCTAACTGATCATTATGAACCTAAAATTGGTTCAGAACGAAGAAAACAGTCCCAGCTAATTTCCCATCCCACACGTCAAATTGGACAAAAAGCAATTTTGAATTGCTTTTTTTTTTAGTAAAGCTAAAGGAAAGTGGGAAAACATCTACTGGGTTTTGTTCTATTATGTTATTGTCAATAAAACAATTTTTTCTTGTTTTTTTTTTTTTCGAAAAGATTCCCTACATGAATAACGGTTAACAATCCTATCACAAGTACTTTCAAAAAAAGGCCGTAAAATGACTTGTTGATATGATTGAAAAACTTGACAATTGCGATAGAGCGAGAGTTGGTGAGAGAGAGAGAGAGAGAGAGAGAGAGAGAGAGAGAGAGAGAGAGAGAGAGAGAGAGAGACAGAGACAGAGACAGACAGACAGACAGACAGACAGACAGACAGACAGACGGACAGACAGACAGACAAACAGAGAGGGGTTCAGAGAGGAAAAAAAAAGAAAAGAAAGGTGGGGGGGGGGAGGGGGGCGGGGAAGCCACATGATTTATTGCGGAAAGAATAATAGTGGAGAGAATAATAGAAATAGGTCAAAAAATGGAAAGAGGGAAAGGAAAAGAGATAGAGAGATGTTAAAGATAGTTAAAGTTAAGATAGATAGAAGGACAAGGAGAAAGTTAGAATGGAGGCGGAGACAGAGAGAAAGCCAAACGTTTTCAGTAGTGTTTATGTGAAAATCATACGTTCCTACTATTCCCTCACAATGGCACGTTTCTGTCTAGGTAGAGATGATGGGGGTGTATTGCTCACAATCCTTTAGAAATCATAACATTTCGCTGATTGTCTGAAAACAGTTTCCTTGGGTGTAGAACTTCATTGTTAGAGCATCAGTACTGCAAATTTAATAATCTCCAGTGAAAGAAAACACAAAAGACTTCAATGCATTTAGGGACAACTTGTCATCGATGGCTGCATCTTTTTTTACGCCTACGTTTGGCACTCGCTTGAATTTGATAGATTTAAAAGCTCCTGATTTATAGGGGGAGGGGGGGAGGGGGGAGAGAGAGAGAGAGAGAGAGAGAGAGAGAGAGAGAGAGAGAGAGAAAACCTGAGAAGAACTTAATCTAGATCATCCGCTTACAAAAACAGTAGCATTTTAGCAGTCAAGCTTAAAATAAAAGTTGAAAAGAACACAAAATAGTTGAAGTTGTCAACCATTTTTAAAAGGCTTTAATACAATCATACAATTGATAGGTGACATATAAGCCTGACTATAAAACATTTCTAAATGTACGGAAGTGAAAAAATTACTGTCATTAAGGATCAGAAAGACAATTATGAACCTGCACATTTGTTCTAACACGAAGATTCGAAACAAGAGTAAATGACTCAGGATATTATCTTACCCAGTGTATTAAGTTAATGGCTGAACCCAGGCCACGCTCTTACGTGATATCCGTTGATGACACGTCTCGTTCTAGCCCAGATATAATATCGTCTGATGACAGGGAACTAGTCAAGTAAATTAGAGCGTGCAAATCACGCGAGACTTGAGTCAGAGAGGTGAGGGGGGAGGGGGGGGGCACTGAGATGGTCGTTATTGCCAAGAGTACTTGAGACATCGAGAAATCTTTTACATTATTATATTATGAAGAGTGCAAGCCCCAGGGAAATAGAAATGTTTAACAAATTAGATGGACTCAATTTTAAAACTTACGACGACGGCTACTGGTTGGAAGTTATTGGAAAAACTTGGAAATTCTGAATATCTGGGAAAGTTCCAGCTGGACAAAATGTTATTAATATCGACTGAATTTTAAGTGCAGTTTGTCCTTATATGTTTACAACATCCAAGTTTATCTTGAATCACGACACATTAAGTCAAGGCATATTGTTTCTGTCATGATCTGTAAAATGATTATATAGTGTATCCCAGCAACTATTCCTTTTTAAACAGATTCATAATATGTATTATTTGTACAAAATTTGTAGAGAATATTT
The DNA here is from genome assembly GCA_033675545.1 of Elysia crispata. Taxonomy (NCBI): domain Eukaryota; kingdom Metazoa; phylum Mollusca; class Gastropoda; family Plakobranchidae; genus Elysia; species Elysia crispata. The sequence goes on along the minus strand of JAWDGP010004286.1, from coordinate 162,785 downwards.
TTATGTTTTCATAAGAGTATTGATCGCTATAAAGTTTTAGTTTGAAAACATTAAGTGTTTTGCAACTAGATCTATATAAACAATATCCTAACGAGACGTGAAAATAATATTGATTAAGTAGCTTGCATTAATTAGATTCATTTTAAAATATTAATTTGCTGTTTTCTCTTTTATCAACAACAACAAAAAACGACTGGCTGAGAGAATAATTATAATAATTATCGTCTTATACCCTTCCCAATACCAGCTCCAGTTGTAGGAGTGTGTTCGTCAACACTAAAAGTATGAAGTTGTATCCAATTATAAAAATTGGACGATAATAATAGTCAGAAAACAAGATTCGGGCAGCGATATATTCGATTCATAAAAATCTCTGGTATAATGACAAACTGCGTTCTAATTCGATGATAGATTTGTCTGCGAAAACAAAATTATTTTCTGTGGTATTTTACTAGCGGCAGTGTGATTTCAACACCAAATCGAATATTTCAACGAAATCCGAGTAGCAAACTCTGTACGTTATTCATAATTCATGGGCGCATGATTGTACACTGAAAAAAAAAAAGAAAAACAATTTCCTCATGAACAGAAAGCGCAAAATTAAATGCAAATAAATTTTAACTCTTCTCATCTTAAGATTTCAACCTTTTGAAAGTTTTCTTTTTCTTCAAAATTTCAAGTTGGATTTCAAATTTTTTTCGGGCTTAGCCAGTCTCAGTCCTTAATTGAAAGATTTGCTCGATTGTTGTGTATAAAACAAAGCAGATCTTTACATTTTCGAGCAGGTTGGTAACTCTTGCAAGACGATCGTGTTTGCCAAGACAACAACTGGCAAGTTGACTCAAAAACAGTCTCGAGTGGAGCAAAGGTTAGAAACTTCCCAATAATTAAACGACACAGATTGCCGAATTTCTCTCTGAGGAAGCAGAAAAAAAGTGAAAATCAAAGGCAAAAATAGCAGAACAAAATTCTCACTGTAATGAAGACAGAAAATTATGATAAATACAGCAGCACAGTAGCTTTTCAGAACGTGAAGACAAAGAAGGATGGCGTGAAAAGAAAATGAAGTCATCATAGTTGTTAGCCACTGTCATCATTGACGTCGCTAGTGAGTCTCGGGTGACGGGGAGTTCGGATAAACCTAGAAATAACATTAATTCTCATTAATAACACTGAAGTGAATACGGGAAAAGTAGAAATAATTCGATTCTCATCAATTACACTGAAATGAAGACGAGAAAAGTAGAAATAATACGATTGCCATCAATGACACTGAAATCAAGACGGGAAAAGGACACTGATGAAGTTTTAATAATGAAAAACACGTACACTATCAGAAGTTTACAGTGTTTCCAGAAAACTCTAGTATGATAAGGTTAAAATTGGTTCAATGTTTTGCTGGCGTTTGTCGTAACGGAGAGAAACGTGATTTGATATAAGTAAAACATCTGGGTGCCACTTTTGTTTAAAAGACAAAAGTATTTATCAAATTTTATTGTAGTAATTTGGTAATTTTTGTAAGTCATCGTAAATTCGCAGTGTAACAAAAAACGTCCTTACGATTTTCTACTTTTTCATCTTCACAAATTTCCTTTGTACTCTGCTGTCTTCTGATGTTTGCTGACTTGGACAAAATCATTGTATTATAGTGACAACGGAATTGCATTACCCGAGGTACTGCATCTGTGTTTAGACTGTGTGTGTCGTGTGTGTGTGTGTGTGTGTTATTGCTGTGCTCCGAGCTGAAAGAGAACCGGTGACTTAGCACTATCGTCGAGACATAACAAGGAGGATTTGACGGAAAACATAATCGTCAACAGCTTTTAGAAACTTCCCTGACAGTAGCTCGAGATTTTCTAAAAATAGCACATTAGAGATTAGTCTGAGCAGAGAACAATATAATCTGACTATCAAGGGTGCTTGAAAAATGACGTCAGCTTGACAATGTTGCGATAGAAGTGGATGGCCCCTTTTGCGTTACGTCACATCCGGTGAAATGCGCAGTAAATATATTTATAGCTCAAGAAGCACAGCTTGAAAAGATGCGCGGATTATGTTGAAAAGCTCTAAAATACACAAGGGCGTAAAAAACTAAGATGAATGTAATTTTTTTTTCAGGTGTTATAAGTTAAAGCTTGTATAAGCAATGCTTTCTAACCCCTCTTTCTTTTAATTTTCGTGAAAGATAGAGCTCAGATTTGTAAATTTGTTAAAATACCCTTCAGGTGTTGCATTTTAAAGCTTTTTCTTTTGCAAGGCTTTCTAATCCATTCTTACTTTTCGTCAAAGATCAAAGATCTTGCACATATTTTTCAAATGTGTTGAAATAGCTAAATTTTTCCTTTTCCGAATAGCGTGTAACTCTAATTTGACCGATTGATCTTATGAGTCTATAGTATCACAAGCATGGTATGCAGTTAGCTCTTTCGCCTGCAGTCTTAGGAGAAATCTAGTTGTCCAACCCCTGGTACGTTAGTATTCTGAGAAACACGTAAAGTTGCAGAAAAACCCGCAAACATAGAAAAAAATTATATACAACAGAATAGTATAGGAGCTGTGCTTAAATCATATAGATGTTAAACATGGCTTAGCCAATCAAACTGCGTGTCCTACCTCTTTCTTTATCAAATCTCTATAAATATTTCATATCCTAAAAAGTTGTATGGAAAAATATAATGGTCAATAATTATTTTTAATGAAATCTTGAAAAAAAATGATTAAGGTAATCTAGTTGTGATCTAAGTGGGGTATCAAAATATCGATCCTGAAATGTTCAAATCTCTAA
>JAWDGP010004286.1:125000-155000 GCA_033675545.1 Elysia crispata | reverse complement strand
GTTGATTCACTTCAGTCCTGTCAACGTTTTACGAGATCGTCCACCTTTCTCTTCACATACTCTCTTCTTCTGCCTCTAGAATTGTGTTCAGTAGGAAATAAATGACATCTGTTATGAAAAAAATATAAGAAAGACAAGGTGTATGATGCGAAAAATACGTTACAAAAAAAATATTAATTCTTTTAAAAAAAAATAAAAGCTTGAGAATATAATGTATTCTAGGAAAAAAAAAAGAAAAGAAAGAAAAAAAATTAAAAATGATTTCTTTTGATCTGTATCGTCGAATCAACAGCTTGAGAAATATGAATTCATCCGCTGGGCCCTTGATTGTTGTGGCTTCCATCTTGTTTTGCCCTCTAATGGATTAATTCTTTCCCCACAATACCTTAGATCTAGGCGGAAGCTGAACGAAGTGATCAAAATGCATCCCTCTGATTGCGGTACAGCTGGTAAACAAAAGCTCGTCAAAGTTTTTCTTGTTATCCTTCGTGTTTTTTTTTTCAGTTACATCACAGCTTCCCGCGTGCCCTCTCTTCTCCTTTCTTCCGGCAACTTCTTCAATATCCAATCTAATCAGAATTTCTAAGAAACAAGGAGACACGTTTTTATTTTTTTTTTTTTTTCGTTTTTGTTTTTTGTTTTGTTTTTTTTCTAGTTTTTGTTGTTTTTTGTATTGTATTCTCTTTCGCAGTAAATACAATATGATGAAGTGTTTAAAACCTTTCGGGTTTTCCTGGGTTTTACGGTTAAAGCTACCTCCTTTATTTATAAAGAGAGTTTTTTGGGCCTCAGCAGAATGTCGATGTGACATTCACTTACTCCATTCTCGGTGGAAAAACACAAAATGCATTTAAAGCCAATCACCATAGTCTCACCATTATGTAGTGTTCAATCGCAATGATTTTAAAGTTATTAAGGTCAGGCCAAACCTTTATGAACCACATATTTTTGGTATGACATTTAAAATCATATTGCAAATTTGGTATTTGCTGATAATTATCAAAATTATGTGTAATTTTTTCATCTTTCTTGTTTTGGCGAGTTCTGTTAAAACAGTAATTTTTACACATATTTTATCATGGTTTTCCAGTTATAGTATGATAAACAATATCTTTTTAAAAGAAAAAAAAATTACAGAAAATAATGAAAATAAGAAACGTAAAAGTGAGTTTTAAAAAAGTACGAAAATATATCACCATTCCCAATTTAAGAGAAATCAAATCACTTTGTTTGAAACAAAGGCCTAAATGCAGCGCTAGGACAATCTTGGTCTTGCGGCGTATCGCTCTGTCAAATTGAAAACCTCAAAGTATGAGATATTGGTTTGATCTGATTCATATTCCAAGAAGTCTTAATTACATGACACCCTTTGTGTAAAGAAAATTTGAAAAATATGCGTTAAATGAATAAATAAATGCTGGAAACCTTTTCAAGCTGTGTGGATCAATCGCAGAATGCATAGAGCTTTATTCTTGGTGACCCAAAGACTCGTCATATTAGAACCAACAGAGCGCAACGCCTTTACTTCCTTTCTTTTTTTGCTGTTTAACATGTCACGAGCTCAGAGTTTCAGGTCTAAACTAATTACTCAATGTAAGACTTGCAGTAAGATTATTTAACAAAATCTCATCACATATAGTTGTTTCTTCTTTTTCTTTTGTTATCTTTTTATTCTAGTCTTTTTTTTTCCATCGGTCCTTACTAATTTCTGTTTGATTTTCGCCCTCTTTTGTTTCTTCCTTGTGCTAGAATCCGATTCCGAAACTCAGATCTTAAATTTAATTTTGATTTGAGTTTTCTAAATTTAATCAAATATTTTGGTGTAAATCCGAATTTTTAATCAGCTTAATGGAATATGTGAATGTTGTCACCACCTGATTTTTAATGTGATTTAATTTGGGAGGGGGGGGGAGAGAGAGAGAGAGAGAGAGAGAGAGAGAGAGAGAGAGAGAGAGAGAGAGAGAGAGAGAGAGAGAGACAGACAGACAGACAGACAGACAGACAGACAGACAGACAGAGACAGACAGACACAGACAGACAGACAGACAGACAGACAGACAGACAGACAGACAGACAGACAGGCAGACAGACCGACAGTCAGACAGACAGACAGACAGACAGAGAGACAGAGACAGAGAAATATTTATCGACGAGGATTTGTTTTTTTTAAACTAATCTTTTGATCCCTTAAAACATTTCATCTGTTAGAGGCTTCCATTTGGGTCTCTCCTTCTATCTTCTTCTCTCTTTTCTTTCTTTCTCCACTTTTTCCCCGCTCTATTTCAGGTCGTGTCTTCCTCCCTCTTTCTACAGTTCAATCATATTTTCTAGCATCCACAACGTATATTTGTAATAATTTCTCTCTTTCCTGTCCCCCCCCCCTCCACCCCGACACGCTCTATTTCCCCATCATCCTCCCCGCACAGATACAACATCATCCTGATGATCCTGAACTACTTCCTACCCATAATCACCCTCTCTGCCACCTACGTGAGGATCGGCTGGGAATTGTGGGGCAGCAAGGTCATAGGTGAAACTGTTCCCATGCAGGCTGACAGGGTGAAGAGCAAGAGGAAGGTAAGTGAGTGGTCACCGACTCGCTGGTCCAGTATGTCCTGTTATATAAGAGTAATTTGTGAAAAATTATGTGCAAATGTATCTCAGTTTCTGAGAGTTTCTATGTAATTGTAGAAGGAGGGTAAACCAATCCTACCCAGGCTCAAAATGGAATCGATTATTGATAAATCGATCTGCCGCTCATAGCTGATATTAATGGATGATACAGCAGTCGCACCTACTCACAACTGATGTTGACAGATGATACATCAATCTTATTTACACAAAACAAAGATGGTGACATCGGATGCGCCTATTTTATCCACGCACAGCATATCGATAGATTATTCACCAATCTTATTCACTCACTACTCATATCGATAGAAAATACACCAATCTTATTCACGCACTGCTAGTATCGATGATATTCAATCTTATTCACTTACAACTTGTATCGATAGACGATGCTCCAATCTTATTCAAGCACAGCTAATATCGATGATGATACACCAATCTCACAACTCATATCGATAGTTTATCTATCAATCTTATTCAAGCACAGCTAATGTCGATAGATGCTTCATTAATCTTGTCCACGTAAACTTACATCGACAGGTGATACACCAACCTTATCGATGCACTTCTAGTCTTTAAAGATGATACACCAATCTTATCCACGTAAACTCGTATCGAAAAATGAAACTTTAAAACCTGAACCCCGTAAACCTAACACCAATACAGGAACACAAATCTTATTTCCAAGCCACACCTATCACTTAACAAAAGCCTTTTGCTTGAAAAAAAAATGATAGATCTAGAATTTAGTTTGAATTTGACTAAGAATTGAAATATAAAGTTGCAGGAGCTGCAAGATATAAATTTCTTAGTATTAGAAAATTATGGCAGGAAATTTCTTATTCTTCTCCATCCTTCACCAATGAACTAAATAAGCATGGTACTGTGGATGTAGATAGACACAGATTCTTTGCTTAACTTCTCAAATAGCATTAAACCCAAAAATAATTTTATAATAATTATGGATTGGTCTGTTCACTTTATTTAGTGCCTGGTTCTGCAGTTCATGATTTAAGACCTACATGTCTGAAACATTTCAAGTGCTACCAAGATATGGGGTACATAAATTAATAATTACTGTTGTCAAAAAAACTAATCAACTTCCTTTGTAAGCAGTGTATAATGTTATAGGCAAAACTGTTCACAGTTTAGATTGGGTAAGAAATCTGTTGATTTAGGGCTTTTTAGACAAAATAACTTTTTTGGGTTTCGTTTGATTAAAGATAGAGACAGACAGTAAGATAGAGATAAAGAGCACAAGACATCTTAAGAATTACAAAAGAGAAACTTTGCCGGATATATCATCTTTTTTTTATCATCAACCTAAAGTGCGTCAGTGATCATTTGCGAAAACATGTTCAGCATTCATCAGAAAAAAAGGATTAATTAAGTATAAGTCTTGGGCTTTTTTTTTTTTTTACTTTTCCCCACCGTAGTGCAATGATAGTGAGGGAAATAGATGTTAGGCAATGGTGCTTCTCAACTGTTCTTTTACTTAATTTTTGTTTGTTTGGTTTGTTTTTTTTTTAATCAGGTGGTCAAGATGATGATAGCTGTGGTGGTCATCTTCGGCCTGTGCTGGCTGCCCACGCACATCTACTTCATCCTGACCAGCATATTCACAGATATTGTATACTGGACATACATCCAGCAAGTGTACCTGCTCATCTACTGGCTAGCTATGTCCAATTCCATGTATAACCCCATCATCTACTGTCTCATGAATGCCAGGTGGGTCCTATATGTTTATCTGCATGGCACAATAATATACCATGGTGTAATAATATATACATTGTCGCATATAACATAATACATTACGTATATTACTACATATAACATAAGAGTATTTCAACGAATTAGAATGCATAGGTTTCACATAAAACATAGCATTAGTTATACACTGGTATTGTTTAAATTTTTTAACACAATTATAGTCGAATGCGTTTCAGATCGAGGACAAATTGTCAAGCGGGCTGAAACTTGTTCAATGGCCCGTTATAAGGTTTAACCTTGTGCATGGTGTATCTACTTTTCTTGACAAGGAAAAAATTCAACTGTTTTGTTATGAAAGGTTAATTTCCAATAATTGTGTTGGTTAATTTCCTTCATCTGTGTCGATCAGAAGTTTCTACTTAACATTTCTCAAACCCACAGGAAAGATATGTATGAATTCTCTTTCTTGTGTTGCTCACTTTTAGTTCTCTCCCCTCCCCTCATCCGTCCCCTTCCCCCTCTCTCTCTATCTCCCTCACTTTATCTCTCTCTCTCTCTCTCTCTCTCTCTCTCTCTCTCTCTCTCTCTCTCTCTCTCTCTCTCTCTCTCTCTCTCTCTCTCTCTCTCTCTCTCTCTCTCTAGCTCTCTAGCTCTCACTTTTCTCTCTCTCTCTCTCTCTCTCTAGCTCTCACTCTTTCTTTCTCTCTCTCTCTCTCTCTCTCTCTAGCTCTCTCTTTCTCTCTTTTTTTCTGCCTCTCTCTAGCTCTCTCTTTCTCTCTCTCTCTCTCTCTCTCTCTCTCTCTCTCTCTCTCTCTCTCTCTCTCTCTCTCTCTCTCTCTCTCTCTTTCTCTTTCTCTCTCTTTTTCTGTCTCTCTCTAGCTCTCTCTCTCTCTCTCTCTCTCTCTCTCTCTCTCTCTCTCTCTCTCTCCCCCCCCCCCCCTCTCTCTCTCTCTCTCCCCCTCAACACCATATAGTTCAACAGTTCATGAAATAGATATTAGCTACGTAGTCGCCTTTCCTCTTCGGTTTCAATATCATAAGCCTGAAAATAAATCTTTTCCCCTTCAGGATAATCAGCAGTAAATAATTATATCCTTTCGTATTAAGATATTACAGTTGGTAAAAAAAGTGTTTGATTTCATTTCGGAAAAATTTTTACTTGAAAGTCTGTAATGCATTAGTTCACACATACTTTATTCTGAAACGATTTTCCACCACAAACATTCCGACAAAATTTGCTTTTCATCAAGTTTTAGAAGAAATGAATGTAGTGACAGAATTCTTTGAAAAGCAATTACCGAAAGATGAATGTTGAAACTTGCCCCATTTTTATGGAGTAATAGGATTCTACCTCTTCTCCCTTTAATGAAAGCCTTTAGAGGGATTTATATGTTATTACGACTCAAGTAGTTAAAAACGATATCGATAATTTTTTTTAATTTCCGAGAAAATAGGATTTAAGTTGTCTGCATTATAAACACACCAAGAAATTTGATATTTGGGATTTCTGTGTTCGAAATAAGACGCTAAAATCATAACAGAAATCGAGCTTCGATATTGGAATCCCTGCTGGTTTTATGTTACGGAAGGTGACAGTTTTAATGGGTTGTTGTTTTCTTTTTTTTTTTTTTTTTTGGTTGTTTGATTTCATATCCTTTAAAAGTAATGTGTGATGAAAAACATTTTAACGTTACGTAATTGTTGCAAGTTATTGTTTTGTTTTTCAATCTTTGCCCTCTTATAAAGGAATGCACCATTTTTTATTTGCTCTGAACAATTTGCACATTACTTTACCTAAGAAATTTAAAAACTATTTCATTCTTCACCCATTCCAGAAACAAATATTATACTTCTTTGTGAACATTGAAGACAGTAATAACATTTGACATAGAATGTTGTAAATTATCTATTAGTATAACTTTTTTTTCTAATCAAGTCTTAGTGTTAAATGTGACTAACTGTGTTTACTCAAATTATTGATAAGTTTAGAAAGTTTGAGTGTCTTGTACATCTAGATCAAGTTGATTCTATTTTATGAAATTTTTTATCTTTTTTTAATAAAAATGAAAGGTGGTGTCTTTCTCAGTTGCTTTTGAGACCGATGAAAAAAAAATAAACTAATTTTTCAGTGACGAATCGAAGGGCAGTAGAGAGTTTTATCGTTGAATTACCTGTATGTTATTGAAAGAATTATATAGTCATATATTATTTGATGTAAACAGAGTAAATGCTTGGGGATTTTTTTTATATAGAAGATAAATACTGGTTTAGACCAACAATGAAAAGGGGAATTTCCATTCTTGAAAGCTAAACTTGACTGCATTAAAACTATTTCACTGAACCAGCTTCAGTACTGACGAGCAAGTCCTAAACTTGTGTTAAATGTTCTTCTTGTGTTAATTTTTTTAGTTCTTGAATCTAATAAAACCATAGTAGAGAGTCATAAATTGGTAGGACAACATTTAATTTGCAACTATTGATAACTGAGATAATCCAAGGGAAAAAGAGTAAATTTAAGTGACAGCAGTACAATTCAATTCTTAGGCTTTCAAACCTAAGACCGAATACCAGTTTTGTGGATAAAGATGATCCTTCAACTTCAAATACAATATTGTGAGACGATTCTCTATTTTGGTTTGTTATACATGATTTTATACACGAAAATACTATGCAGTGGTTGCATCAAGAGTGCACTGGATAAAACATAAAAATATTAATAGGAATATGATTAACAGCAGTAGGTTACCTTAGATTTATGTCAGGAATATAACTTGTGTAGCTACAACAAACACCAACAATCATAGAGTGTTGTATAAAATAAGATGTTGATTTCATGGACCGAACTAGACCATGTATTTAACTTATTAGTCGTCTGATCCTACGATGCTCATTCTTCGAGGCCACCTGTGTATCATTGATTTACTGGCAAAGTTGATCCCGTTACCTCGTCAAGGAAGAGACACGTTAAAGAGACAAAATATTCTGATAATTGTCTTAGCGAAGAACCGTAATTTATTATTCTTTTGATGGCTTTAGAAGCTTCACTGTGGCTCCGATTAGATGAAATATGAGGTTCCTCATTCTTGTGCCAAACACCCATTGTCTTCTTGTGAATTCCGGCAGCTGCCCATTCTATGCCATCAGCAATCAGACCATTTAGTCTCTTGTAAAAAGGGAAAAAAATAATGCTGTAGAATAACATTTCAGGATAACTAATTACATTACCAATTATAAATGTGTCCTTTCCACAAAAATCGGGTAAAGGACACGATAAGATTGTCATCTGGAAATACTAATTTCAAATGTGTCGTGGATCCACAATAGCTTGGCTATGGCTAACTTGCAGGACAGGTTTTCGATTGTTAGTCAATATTTCACCCTCAGACAATGAATCCAGATGTATACATGACCTAGTAATTACTCGACACTTTTATTCGTATATTGATCGGAAGGGAAGTGACATGGTATTGTTTTTATCTATGAATTAACAATCGTATTTCCTTTTAAATGATTGTACAACGTTTAACATTTACGCCTACCAACAGCCTGTATGTCCTGTGGTTAGAATGGCTTCTTAGTAACATTATTTGATATATATGTAATACATATGATGAACCAAGTGACGCGTTGCTAGTTTTGTTAGAGAAATTATTTGATGTTATATATATATATATATATATATATATATATATATTTATATATTTTCATTCTTTCTAATATATACATATATATATATATATATATATATATATATAATAGAAAGAATGAAAAGGGGACAAAAGAATAGATTTATCTGGCAATATTCTGAGCAAGCCATGGCAGGCATAGCATGGAAATTAAAAAAAAAACAAAACTTATAAGCAGAGCAAGAGAAAGCGAGCTGTCTGTCTAATTTCTTTGTGAACAAATCTTTTCCAAGAAGAACAAGTGACGTCAAATGTGTGAAGTTAATTTCAACTGTTGTTTTTTGATGGGGGATTTTAGGTGGGGGGGTGTTGTTTGTTGCTGTTGTTTTTTCTGATCCAATATAAAAGATTTCTCTCTCTTTCTCTTTCTCTCTCTCTCTCTCTCTCTCTCTCTCTCTCTCTCTCTCTCTCTCTCTCTCTCTCTCTCTCTCTCTCTCTCTTTCTCTCTCTCTCTCTCTCGCTCGTTCGCTCTTTCCGTCTCTCCTTCTCCCTCTCACCCTATATCTTACTCCCAATTTAACTTTCAACGCAGAAAGCAGTAAAAAGATCGATAGCAGATATATGGATATGTAGACTGCATCGGACAGGAGTTGTTAATGTGGTTATAATATTTCATTTATTTCACTAAACACATTATTACCGATATAACTGGCTTTTTGGATTAATTCATCTGGGCCCTAAGGGTATTAATAAAAACAAAATACCTTACAGTTCAAAGAAATTACCAAATTGCATTGTTATAGGTTCGAGTTTAAAATATATATTTAATTCTTTCAGCTACATAGACAATTCAAAGAGATAGATCTTGTTGAGAAGTATAAAAACGAGAGGCATTTCTAATGATCTTTGAAGAGAAATTAGCATATTAACTTAAACGTCGACATGATTCATTTGATAACAAGAATTTTTCTTGAAACTGATGATCTGGAGAGATGAAAATTAAGCCAATTTTTTAAACTCCCAATTTATTTATAAAGTTTTTTAGAAGCCTATTATCATATTGGAAAGTCTGAATGAAGCTTGTCAAGTTTACTATCTAGTGCACCTCTAAGTAAAAAGACCGTTAAAATAGGCCGAGAAAGTTCACAATCAACACTCCTCGTGCATTGATAATATTTTATATACTGCTCAACAAACCGCGATTCATACAAGAAGCTATCAGGCAAGCATGAATGCCAATTCAAATGAATAGGTGGGGAAGACAACTACATTTATGAAGAAATCCAAACTTTACAAAAACAAGAAACATGTATCCTCCAGAGACATGCAACTGCACTGAAGAAAAGCAATTTTTACAGCAATGAACAGGCGGGTAAGACTGCTACAAGAACGAAAAGCGAGTTTTACAATAGCAACAGATATTATATCTCCTTCAGAGCCATACAACTACATTAAAGAAAAGCAAACTTTGCGACAATAACAGATATATATCTCCTCCAGACCACTCATAGCCCAGGTGTTTTTTTTTTTTTTCAAAAATACAGAAACTTGAGACATTCGAATTCTTCTCATATTGTCATGAAGACATTCTTTAAATCAAGGATAGACCTCAAGCAAAAAGATCAACTAAATTTGGGTGCAATGTTTTAAGTAGCCCTCTTTTCAGACTATCTCTCTACCGGGACCAAAATGCTGTGCTGATGATCCATTACAGATACATTGCAGTGTTCGACCTGGTGTCGTGAAAAAAAGCTCTCCAAAACAAAAACAAAAAATGTGCAACAGTTCAGACAATATTAAAGAGAAAATTAAATCTAAGGCCCCGAATTTTTTTTTTTTATTTTATTGGGTTGCTAAAATAATATAATTATTCCAGATCTGGTCACAAAATATCTCATGCAAGACAAATTAAGCGTGGCAAGTGAATAAAATGGCTTAACTTGAAATGTTTCTACTGTTTTTTAGTAATTTTGGTCAATATCTTGGATATAAAACAGTATCAATGAATCATGTGCTGTGCTCTTTAGCGTAGGCGATAATGACCTTCCACGCATCTCTATCCCTCGTCGCTTTCAGTGCTTCTGTCACTCTTCCTACTTCGAACCACATCTTTCCTCGCTGTTTTCCCCCTGTTGCTTTTTTTCCTCGACCATTCGCATGGTCACAAGATCTTCTAGTATCTCTCTTCTCATCACATGGCCAAAAAAGGTTGCTTGGCGTTTACGTATTTGTTTATGAGTGATCTCATTGTGTCAGCTTCTCGCAACATTGCTTCGTTTGATTTCTTTGCACTCTATGAGATTCGTAGCATTTTCCGAAGGAACTACATTTCTGTATCTTCCAGTTTTTTTTTTTGTAGCTGTTTTGAAATTGTCCAAGCCTCGCATCCATACATCAGGATAGATTCAATATAGTACTCCAGGGCTCTTCTTCTCGTGTGAATCGAGAAGCGGTTATCTGTTAGATTGATTTCATTCTCTAAAAATTCTTTTTTGCTAGCGCTATTCTTGGTGCTATTTCCGTGTTGTTGTTGCGCCCATCACTTGACATTAAAGGACCCAAGCACAAGAATTGATCCCTCTGCTTGAGTTTATTCCCATTGATAAAGATTTTTGTCTGTGGACACTCTTTTTTTTCGACTGACGACAATTACTCCTGTCGATTTGCTCTTCAATTCCACCCATCTTTTCTAACACGTCTTTTTATCTTTTGAAATGATTTGATTTCCACCTCAACTTGCATTGATGCTGCTCTCTCCCAGTCCATCTTTTTGATCACGTGTAGGTCTTTTCCATCAAAACCTGGGCAAAGGAAGCAGACGTGGTGTTTACACTCGTATTCGACGCTCCAGAAGAAAAGGCGTTGTTGAGAGATGTTCTTAAAATACTGACCAATCAAATCACTACTACTTTCCTGTACAGAACGCCAAGTTTTCCATGAAGTTGTTTTTCATTTATTTTTTAAGTTTTTTTCGTTTTTCACTCTTTTTTTTTATGAAAATGACATGTTTTTTATTTACTAAATAATAACAATTTGCTTTAAAAGTGACATCCAATTTGAATATTTTTAACCGCTGAGAACAGTCTTTTATATGTTTTTTGGATCATCATAACAAATTGGCCAAAACGTTTTGATGAATTAAGATATAATAAACTTTCAAAATCATTTTTGAGCCTAAATCGGTAATTTCTGTTTAATTTTTTTTTTGTACCGCATGGCGCACTGACCTTTGCACATCAAAATTCAGTAAACTTCATCACTGTACCTTGAATGGTTTTGAAGCAGATAGCGCAGAAAGAAATGGGAAATTATAATATAGATATAGGATAAAATTCATATTTATTAAAGCTTTTGATCTTCAGGACTGTATCTAGAGCTAGATTGGTTTAAAAACACTCCTACATTATGAGTCTGCATGTCTGTGGATTTGAAAAACGTTTGATTTTATGTCAGCTAGACCTCAGCAATGACTCTTCTCCTTGAGTTCGAAGCCAGGGAACAGACCAAACCGAACTGCTGCTCTCTACAGAGCACAGAGTAGAATCCGCGATGCTCAAAAGTTTCTACTTGCCAGCTGTTACTTGGGTGAAATCCCCGCAAGATAAAGAAAATCTGGGAGGAGGAGGGACTTTGAAGTCTAAATCCTTATGTTTTCTCTGCCGTCAACTTACCTTTATTATTCTTTTTCTCTAATCTTTTTTTTTTTTTTTACTTTTTTTTTTACGTGCGGTAGGGGTAGGCGATTATTGCCGGAAAAAAAGAGAAGAGTTTATCGACACTGAGTCAATAGGGGTTAGTCAGCTAGACCAAGCGCTGTGCCTATCATCTCTAATCTTTGTTGGAAATTATTTGTGGAAGAATGACCAAAAGATGGTTAAAAAAATCGTTAATCGAAGCTCGCTTGGATCAAGATATATCAGATTTCCTTCTCTTCAGATCATTCATACCTATCATTTGTATCCGGATTACTAAACGGATAATCCCACACAACAAACAATGAATAGTGAGAGACTATGGTAAAAATACAGCAACAGCTATGATAGTTTAATTTATAATTACTGGTTGCCATTTAGCAACAAAACCACACCTATATTGAGCTTTTAAATAATTATAATAAATATCATTTTCAGGTGCACTGGCTCATAGGCGTTATGCTATATGTTACTAACATTTACCTGCAACTCAGGTAAAAGACTGAAATAGATTTACGGAACTTTAAACAATTCAGATTTTTTTTCTATCTTTACCTACCTAAACTTTAAGCCTAAAGGTCTGTCATAATTTCTAACCACCCCAAATACACACGCACACATCCCTTTCCAACACCAAAACCAAGTTCTATAACACCTAGATGAGTTTTATATCTAGATCTAGAGTCTGCTACCGCTAGTACTACTACTGCTGCTGCTGCTGCTACTACTACTACTACTACTACTACTACTACTACTACTACTACTACTACTACTACTACTACTACTACTACTACTGCTACTACTGCTGCTGCTGCTGCTGCTGCTGCTACTACTACTACTACTACTACTACTACTACTACTACTACTACTACTACTACTACTACTACTACTACTACTACTACTACTACTACTACTACTACTACTACTACTACTACTACTACTACTACTACTACTACTACTACTACTAGTACTTCAACTATTACCTGTTACTGTATTTTTTACCACTATTACGACTGCTACTTCTGCTACTACAACTAGTACAAGCAATAACAATAGTAATAAATAATAATAATAATAATAATAATAATAATGATGATGATGATGATGATAATAATAATAATAATAATAATAATAATAATAATAATAATAATAATAATAATAATAATAATAATAATAATAATAATAATAATAATAATAATAATAATAATAATAATAATAATAATAATAATAATAATACAAATACCTATTACTACAACTTTTACTACTGCTAGATTCAAGAAAACACAAGAAAGATTTATAGTCAGAATTTTATGGTACGAATTCCTCACATTAATAACTTTTATCTATTCCTTGCCTTAAACATATATAGATACTGTCCATCAAAAAATCTATAGTTTTTGCCTTTTCACTTGACTAGACTTTTCATCGCTCTCGAATCCGTGTCGATTCTACAATCAGAATTGACGTTTATTTCAAGCATTATTAGTCCAAGGAACAAAAAAATATCGCAGCGTAAAATAATATCAAGCTACCTTTCTGCAGCATGTTTGGTAGTATTAATTACTTCCTATTAACCCAGCACTTGTGCACCAGCTTACTTTACTACCATGAAATTTTCTACTCAATCCCAGTGTTAACACAATACACAGAAGCAATTAACTTGTAACGCAATCCTTGAGAAGCCATGAGCTTAGTGGTATCTATCTCGCCATAACCATATCGCTTATGTACTAATAAAGAAGGGATTAACATAAATTTTTTGTTAAGTTCGAAAGACCTAAAAACAAGTTCATTAAAATAATGTACTTATCGTGTAGCTCCTTTTTTTTTTTTTTTTTTTTGATATTTTCGGGGTATGGACTAGACGTATCATAGATGTATGATAACAAGCAATTTGAGAAAGAGAGAGAGAGAAAGAGAGAGAGAGAGAGAGAGAGAGAGAGAGAGAGAGAGAGAGAGAAGGAGAGAGAGAAAAAGAGAGAGAGGGGGAGAGAGAGAGAGAAAGAGAGAGAGAGGGAGGGAGAGAGGGAGGGAGAAAGAGAGAGAGAGAAAGAGAGAGAGAGAGAAAGACAGAGAGAGAAAGAGGAGGGAGAGAGAGAGAGAGGGAGGGAGAGAGAGAGAGAGAGAGAGAGAGAGAGAGAGAGAGAGAGAGAATGCAGAAAAAAAGAGCAAATTCAAGTCTTGTAATATTGTCTCTCTTTGTGTTGTTGTCAAACTTACCTTTACCTCTCAACTAATTTTTACCCTAGTAGGCACATTATTAAGCAAAAAGGCGTTTTTTCTGTTTTGCTTAATAATTGTTCATCAATTTGGTTTTAACGATTAATTCAACGCGACCGCTTGGATATGGTCTCACCAGAGTTAGAAGAGAGTCAGAGTTAGTTTTACAAAGAGTGTTTTGCTGTTGCTGTTGTTGTTGTTGTTGTTGTTGCTGTTGTATTTTTACGATGGCAACTTCCTGGTCGAGTTGTTACCTAAATTTCATGGCATATCTCTGAGTTGAATATGATTCGCGGAGCAGGAAAAATTTCTTGTAAATTATTAAAACTAAATATATCATGGTAAGAATACTTAGCTAATTTTGTAGAATCTAAATCTATTTACACATTTTTTAAACACATTTATTAACGTGTAGGTTTAAATAACTGCGCAGCTTAGAATTCCCGCAAGGCAGTGCACTTTTATGCACTTAATGAGAAAATTTAGAGCTTTCTAACTAATAAGTGTTAAAAAGGATCTAAGAACAGATTGGGAGAGTACAGAATTAGTTGATTTCCTTTGTTAGGAGCGAAACTGAAATACCCACCTTGGTATTAAAGAATTTGTTTTTCTTTGCAAAACGCTAGATCTGGATATTATGAAGGTTAAGACATTAAACGTTTAGAAGAAAAAACAACTACTGAGCTGTACCTTTCCTTGTTTGATTTTCATTTTCAGATTCCGAGCGGGTTTCAAAAGTTTTTTCAGCATCATTTTCAGATGTGGTGTGTGCCAACCAGATATGAACTTATTGAGAAAAACAAACACAGAGTGGTGAAGTTCATGATTTTACCAAGTATTAAAAAACTGTTTTCCTAGTATAGCATAAAGATTTTCAGAAAAAACATTCCTATCGTAAAGGGTAAATTTGATAAAACTAGAATGCTTTAAAAACAATAATATTGCCTAAATTTTCTTTTGGGCTGAACGCGTTTGTCAAAGGCTTATAAATATTGGGCGCAATATATATGCAGTATGGTCATACGATTAAAAAAAAATGTGTCCCAAGTGATCATCTTCAATGGAAAATTGCTTCTCTGACTTCACTCCATTTTATCGCTGAATAGTTCATTGTATTTTAAATTGATGTTTCGTATATTACTATGTGCAAAAAATGTCTGATTAATTTTATGAAGCAGCTTAATATACTCGTAGCCATAAAAAGTTTATATTTGAAGAATGACGTAAACTTGGTAATACTAAGATAGTTACAGAGAAGGACACTGAGGTGAGGCACACACCACTCTGCAACTATTTGAGCCAGTATCAGACTCAACCATTGGGAAATATGGTACTATTTTTTTTTCTCTTCGTCTTCTCTCTAACTGTAGTAGATAGCTGCTTCTATAGCCCATACGCATCGTCCAATCATATGCTTGCCTCAGTCACGTGACTTTCACCTAAAACATCCGACTCGACGCCATTTTATTTCCATTTTCATTATCATAACGGGAATATTGGAATATTCATTATTAATGTCTTGTATAGGAAATATAACCCTGTTGGTTATCTAACAATGAATGTTGTGCAGTGACTGCAATACGGCTTGAACCTATGTAGGTTGCATCATTCCATATTTTTGTCACTATAACCGCTAGTCCTTTATAACCACTAGCCCTTACTTTAATGCATGATTGCTACTATTACTAACCACCATCAAACCTTCACATTTCGCACTGATCTAGATAGTATTAGTATTAGTTTGTTTCATGTGGGGAAAGCAATGCAAAGTAAAGTTAAACCTTCATCCATTTTGCTTTCATAGTTTATACAGAACGTGAAGATCATTTATTTACCAAAGTCCTTTAAACACTGTTTCTATGCTAACCAGTTTTTTTTTTTTGTTGTTGCATAAACGAAGTCCCCTCAGCTTCTCTTACACGGGGGCAAAGTAATATGTTTAGAATAAAACATGTATGAACAAAGAAGTAATGCAGCAAAAAGAATTGTCCTTTTTTTTTTTACTTATCCTCAACTGGTGATTATGTCTAGCTTCATGACGTTCGTATGAAAGATGGGTGGACAAAGAGCGGGAAGACACACCATTTTGATGGATTAAGATAGTTATATTTAGGAGATAGATGTGTTAAACATCAGGTCTTGATGGCTAGATTAGAGTGAAAGAAACCTGATAAAATTGTTTCTGAAAACCATCCAGATATAGCGGGGTTTGAAGAAAGTAAAATGTGTAGCGTTTAAAAACTGTTTTAGAAAATAGGTTCTGTTTGGTTACAGTGACTGCTCTTTAATCGTAGATAATATCTATGTTAAACATTCAAAATATATATTGTTTCCTTATTTATCCCAACTATATTATACTCACTATAACCTCTCTGCATTTTTCCTTTCCTTTTCCAACTATCAAATAGCGAATGCCCACATGCACTGATTCGAATATGAATCAAAAGTTTACAAAAAATGTTCATAATGCTTTTTCGCAGAAATCAAACTTAAGATTTTTACATTTATCTACCGGCAGGTCTTTAAGACAATAGGTGGGGGGGATTTACTTTTGTATATGGCGGATGTCGTCAGATAGGCGCTAGTTACTTGCATTCTCCACCGTGTGGAGCTGACTACCAATTTTAAACAGGAGTAGCCTGAGGACAATGGTGAGAAATGCTTCCTCAAATGATTGGAGTCGAATCCACAGCTTCTGGATCATGAATTCGAGGCGCTAATCACTGAACCAAGCTTTCTCAAGGGGTGCGAAGTGTCCAGTTTTATGGGCGCTCATCTGATGCGTGGCTGATGATTTCAATTGACCCCCAACAAAATCCAGGTTATTGTATTCTTTTTAACACTACGAGCACAATATTTCCATTTCATGTACGAAAAGGACTCTTCAAAGTCATCACACTTTACTATTGCCACTACGGCTGTGAAAGACACACAGAATTCAATCCTAGGTAAACGTAGATCTGTTTAAGACATTTTGCGTCAAGCCTTAGAAATACCCCAACAATTGCTTGATTTTCCAGTACGTAACTTCAAAAGAAGCCCAAAATGGAAACTTGTGGAATAAAACAGGAAATTTCAGGATCCTTTTTTTTTTCTTATCCATTGTAAACTTTCTCCGCCTCTCTTTACTGACTGGTTTCCCCGCTTCCTCTTCCCCCCTCCCCCCCTCCCCCCACCCCCCACTCCCCCACCCCCACCCACCCCTCTCCTTACCTCATAGTCTGGGCTGTTTCCTCAAACACCCTAGACGAGAGCGAAATCTAGACCTGCTCAGGAAATTGACCGTTGACGTGTTTTGCCTGACTGACAGATTTTGCCGCTCGGAAGATTGTTTTCTTCTCTACCCGGGCTGGCTGTTTTGTGGGCGGCAGCTTAGTAAAAAAAGGGTGCATCAGTCGATGCCATTAATCTAGCGTTACGAAGAAAATTCCCTTTTGCGGCTTGAGAAATCCGTGATATATATATTTTTTTTTAAAATAGACTTAATTTTCTACGGCTATATAAAAAAAAAAAATAAGCAGCCGTACAGGGCTGATGATGGATATTGCTCAAATAAAGAAAATTTAATACTAGATTAGCTGCCAAAATGATTGTGATACACCCGGACAATTCATTCGGCGGGTGGCATAGAAGTTTCGTCATGAAAACGGTCTAAAAATACACAGTTCAGAGAAATTTAATTCATTAGTGGAGAATTTTGCCATCAGTGCAGCTGCAAACTCAGCCAAATTTCCAAATTTGAAATGAACACGTAATGTGCTGAATAAGGGAAAAAGAGAGAGAGAGAGAGAGAGAGAGAGAGAGAGAGAGAGAGAGAGAGAGAGAGAGAGAGAGAGAGGCAGACGCTCATACAGACAGATAGGCACACAAACAAACAAATTGAAAAATAGATGGAGAAAGAAAGGGAGAGGGACAGAGAGAGTGAGAGAGAGAAAGAGAGAGAGAGAGAGAGAGAGAGAAAGGGGGGTAAAGGCAGACACTCATACAGACAGATAGGCACACAAACAAACCAATTGAAAAATAGATGGAGAGAGAAAGGGAGAGGGGGAGAGAGAGAGAAAGAGAGAGAGAGAGAGAGAGAGAGAGAGAGAGAGAGAGAGAGAGAGAGAGAGAGAGGCAGACGCTCATACAGACAGATAGGCACACAAACAAACAAATTGAAAAATAGATGGAGAAAGAAAGGGAGAGGGACAGAGAGAGTGAGAGAGAGAAAGAGAGAGAGAGAGAGAGAAAGGGGGGTAAAGGCAGACACTCATACAGACAGATAGGCACACAAACAAACCAATTGAAAAATAGATGGAGAGAGAAAGGGAGAGGGGGAGAGAGAGAGAAAGAGAGAGAGAGAGAGAGAGAGAGAGAGAGAGGGAGGGAGGGAGAGAGAGAGAAATGAAAGAGGTCTGGTCAGATTTTGACTGGATGTGATTTTTAACCCTTGGCTTTTTCGCTACACCATCAGAGTACAATCAAATATAACAATGAAAACTAAAGAAATATACGTATCATTTGAAAACTCATTTCCCGAAACATTTTATGGAAGTTTCTCAGAATTTCTATAACAACTCCGCTATAAAATAGACAGACCCAGATCTACCGAGATTGACTGACTGATATATATAAAGTTTAGTTCTATCTTTTTAGAAAGTCAGGAGTTCTGCCCAATAATCAGAAACATAATAAAGAACCTTTCTTATTTCCCTCCTCATTTGAGCATAGTGTGTAATCTCCCCCACCCCACCCCCCCCCCCGAACTTGAATAGAAATAGTTAACTAATTTTGTAAAATCCAATCTAATTAAATATTTATTTCTAAACATACATGATCATGTAGGTTTAAATAACTGCGCGGCTAAGAATTCCCGCAAAGCAGTGCACTTTTATGCACTTAATATGTGAAAGTTCATAGCTTTCTAATAAGCGTTTAAAAGGATTTAAAAACAGCTTGGGAAAAATCCACAGTTAGTCCATTTCCTCTATTGGCGCAGCTCTTAGCATGATTGAGTACAAGAGTAAGTTTGTGTTTTGAATCGGTTCAGATTGATAAGAGATTTGCTAACACGACAGCTCAGTCACGCTTAAACTCTTTGTGAACTCGTATTCCCTGTGGACAGAAGAGTAAGATAATTATTTTTACTTTTACTATTTTATTTCAGACCCATGATTTATGTAGGAATACAAAGACCAAATACTCATTTTATAAACCTATAGAATTTAGACTGAAACTTACCTTGCATTCTATAAAGCTGGATGCAGATAAATAAAAGGTTAAAACAATTAGGTTTTAAAAGTAAAACTAGACTATGCATATCTTAAATTTTTTTTTTTATTTTATACATTTACTGACATCATTAGGTTCGAAATCTTAGTTCCAATAGCAGTATGTTACATTACTTTTCCTCAATATGGTTTATTGAAAGATTTTTTCAAATCAAACGTGTAAGGCGTATTAGTTCATAACTAGTTAATATGGCGCATGCAAACTGAGATTTCCAAACATTTTTTTTCTCTTCTATCTATTATGAAAGATCTTAAAAATATCATTGTGTTTGATCTGATGTGCTGTGGCTTCGCTCTTATCCGCTTAAGTCCTCAACCAGTCTGGAATGAGATAGAACATAATTATTGTCAGCATAGTTGTGAGGTGAACAAAATCCAAATAGACCCTAAGCCCGTCTCACGGTTAGAAATTTATCTTACCGGTAATCAGTGTTTTGTGTCCTTCATTGCAGCCTTGTTTTTTAGTTGACAATAATTATGATGCCTTGTTGCTAAATTTTCTGTTTCAAGTGCTTGTAAGGAATGCTTTTAATGGCATGAAATCTCCTTTTTATTGTTCATTTAAGGATGTTTGTCAGTATGTTGATTTAAAAAACAACTAGATTTAGAATTCGTTTATCATAGCAGCAGCGAACTTAACAGTTGCAGCTCTTTAAAGAAAATTGTTGTCCTTTGGATGCATCGCAACCGTCAACTGTTCATAGATGGATTAAAACCGACCATTTTCATATTTGCCTTGTTATGAGTAAATGAAAAGAAAAAACGTAACATTTCGAAACATTGTTTGAGGAAATCAATTGTGCTTCTCTATTGCTTGATAATACATTGACAAAATTTCAGGTTAAAGTTAGGATCTAAAAGCAAATTCTATAATAATTTCTCCCATAGTTTTAAAAGACAACCATCTTTTTATTTAAGTATCGTTGCATTTGCCTAAATATCAATTTACGATCTATATCATCTTAATTGTAACGTTGTGCTTCTCTGTATTGTAAGTTGCGTCAATGTTATATAACCGATACTTAATTTATACACATTATTAGTTCTTTGATTTAGTTTTTGTTAGAAACCAACTGTTTGAGAACAGCTATCCAATTAATTCAATTCAACTTAAGTACGATCCAGTCATGTAAAGCACGAATATGGGTGAAAGGTAAAATGCAACAAATGAAAGTCATTAGCAAAAAAAAAAAACTTGCCAACATGGCATTAACAGCTTATGGGCATGCAAGTAAAGAAAAGCCAGCAGAAATTAATTTAGATAATATAATTTATCATAAAAAAGCAATATACACAATATAGATGTAGGGTTTGAGATATTGAGTAAAATAGCCTAGCCCCTGACAATTGTTGATCAGGTGCCAGCATCAAGCACACCAGTCTGTGCCGCTCCTTGCCATCAATCTGTGGATTGTTTGGTCTCTCCGCCTCCACCCGTTAATGAAGGCTAAAATAATCTCCCCCGACTCGTGCCCTATCTTCTTGTCCTGGTCAATCGTCTTGCGGATTTCTTTCTCCCCAGCCCAGGCCGTTAAGCTCACAGACAGCTCCGTCCGTCTCGCCAGACAGCAGTGTGTCCAGCTGTCGCTGACCAATCAATCAGTTCGGGCTATCATCCTCTTTGACCAGTCCAGTTTCAGTAGAACATAAAAAATTATCATGTTGCTTGACTCAAGTCTTCATTCCAACCATCGAAAGCTGAAACTAGTTCAACTAACTTCAAATTTAAAAAAAAATCTTTTTACTCCTAGCATGATAAGAAAATTTAAAGATCGGTTCTTTAGGGGAGTGTGTGTGTGTGTGTGGCGGGAGGGGGGGGGGGGCTGGGCTTTATTCCGAGGATACAATCTTGTTATTTTTAAGTCTAGGCTTTATTCCAAGGATACAATCTTGTTATCTTCAAGACTAGGAAACCATAATTATGTCTGTGAGCGACACAAATAATGGCCGGTCATGCAGTTATCTTTCGCACAGATTATTCCCCAGAAAGATTTTGGGAAGATGTTCTTGACAGAGGGATGAATCTGATCAACCCTGGTCGTGCGGAGTTTGTCTTAAGTCAACTATTATCAATCACACCCAGGACCCTCCAAACCCGCTTGACCTGACATGTCATTCATCAGTAGTTGGTCTGACCTGGAGAGCCTTTTATGACAGGCAGCACAAGACCTCAATCTTACCTCTTTCTCCTGAGTTTAAAGCTATTTTTTTTCGTGCCATTGTTTACCTTACAAAGTGGTCCATCGCATTTACCCCCAGCCCCTCCCATCTTCTTAAGCTCCCTCCATTCCGACAAGTAACGTGTATCTCCATTTTGTGGAGATCATTGTCCTAACGTATTTTCTTAACCCAGATCTTTTTTGGGTTACATTTTTATAACCAAGTTCCCTTAGGCAAAGAAATCTTATGTAATATTTTAGTCATAAAGCCCTTAAAAAATAAAAAAAAATAACAGGTAATAGGCACGAAGATAGTGCGAAGAGAGCTCTGCAAGATAAACACAGCCTCACCTGTAAATAACCGTAGCCGTTCAACCTCTGAAAACATAAAGTGTCAGTACAATAACACTATTGTGGCTTGTACAGGTTTGGAATTTCTGCTTGTTGTTAGAGCTAGTTCTGTTTCTCACCACTCGTAAATAATTCCTGAACAGTTTAAAATAATCCTGGTAGTTTTTAATACTGCTGCCTTCCACTAGATGTTCTGCATATGGATTTTTTTTTCCTTTGGCCGGGGGGGGGGCGCATTTATTTTAGATTACTGAGATGTTCTTTGCTGATCCCGCGGCTCTTTGGCAGGCACACTATTTTGTGATTGTTCAGATTTTCATTGCTTTATCTCAGTTTAAGACACATGCAAATAAAAAAAAAATAGTTGACTTCGAAAAGCTGCAGAATAATTTCTTCACAGATTTCGCAATTTTTGGTGGATGTGTAAGACTAAAATTATGACATCTTGCCTGACTGGAGGTTGTATATCAACTTTTAGTTAGGTTTTCTTAATACAATTGATTGTTATTCAGGCAAAATGTTTTATTTCATAACACTCGTGACCTATCTCCTCCCCCCCCCCCAAAAGAAAAATACCCTAGCCTCTCACTAATACCCTTCATTGAACCCTTCGCATGTCTTGCCTCTTCAAAGGCCGAAATGAATGTTTAGAGTATCGAATAAGCTTGTTGCATCAAATCTAGAAATGAAATTGAATTTAAGCGACACGTAAAGTGAAAATATTTTTAATCGTCGCAAAAGCAGAGTTGCGCTTAAACTAGATTCATAGGCATCGTCACTCTAAGAAAAGGTACATTTTCATTTCTCTCATTTTCTTTAGGCTCTCCTCTCTCTCTCTCTCTCTCTCTCTCTCTCTCTCTCTCTCTCTCTCTCTCTCTCTCTCTCTCTCTCTCTCTCTCTCTCTCTCTCACTCATTCTACTTTTCAATTCTTCTCCTGGCGGCATCTGTTTAGTATAATTTAATATAATTTAGTATGAGAATCGCAAACATTATGAAATAATCCTTTACCAACCGCCCAAAAATACTCACCCTCTATCCCTCCCACCCCAACCTACCTCCCGCCTCATTTTTCATCCCGCCAGATTTCGCCAGGGCTTTCTTCGTTTCTTCCGGTGGTGCCCCTGCTCTGTTTGCAGACGTCAACATCACCTGCTGACGCCAGAACGAGGCGCGCTCTACAGCGCCCGGCTATCAATGGGCAGTAACCACGGCGGACTGATAGACAAGAACGGGTCCGCCTTGCACACCACGATGGAATCCATGGACGAACACACGCTGTCAACCTATCGCATGGTCCCTCTCAGATCGGCGTCCACCAACTCAGCGCGAGCTGGCAACAATAGCTACACCCACATGGGGCACCGGAACTTGTAGAACAGGAAAAAGAGTGTGTACGTGCTGCAGAAGAGCTGGTACACCAAGCATTACATGTGGTCCGGCCAGAAGAAGAGTTTGTGCACCAGGCATTAGAGCTTGTACATTCATCGAAAGAGCTTGCACATTCGTCAGAAGAGCTGTTCTGGTAAGCAGAGGAGCTGGCACATACGGTAGAAAAGCTGGTACATTCATCAGAAGATTTGGTCATCCATCAGAAGAGCTGATGTATTCTTCAAAAGAGCTGGTACAGCCATCAGAAGAGCTGGTATGTCCATCAGAAGATTTGGTCATCCATCAGAAGAGCTGATGTATTCTTCAAAAGAGCTGGTACAGCCATCAGAAGAGCTGGTATGTCCATCAGAAGATTTGGTCATCCATCAGAAGAGCTGATGTATTCTTCAAAAGAGCTGGTACAGCCATCAGAAGAGCTGGTATGTCCATCAGAAGATTTGGTCATCCATCAGAAGAGCTGATGTATTCTTCAAAAGAGCTGGTACAGCCATCAGAAGAGCTGGTATGTCCATCAGAAGATTTGGTCATCCATCAGAAGAGCTGATGTATTCTTCAAAAGAGCTGGTACAGCCATCAGAAGAGCTGGTATGTCCATCAGAAGATTTGTTCATCCATCAGAAGAGCTGATGTATTCTTCAAAGGAGCTGGTGCAGCCGCCAGAAGAGCTGGTATGTCCATCAGAAGAGCTGGCACATGCAGAGGAAGAGCTGGTACATTCATCGGAGTGCTGGTACATCAGAGAAAAAGCTTTACACTATGTAGGATAGCTGATAAAAGCAGCAAAAAATCATATTTATTATTTCTATTTCAATGGTAATTTGTTGAACCAGCATCATTCTGCCAAATGATAACAAAAGCGGTCAACAAAGCTCTTTAAAAAATCCCAAAGTCTTTTGCTGTCTAAAAACTGAAAATGGTATGGAAAGTTTCTTTGATTCCAGAATTTAGCATTTAAAAGCCACCGACACAAGATGAATATTTCAATGAAAACATATCGAAACGAGAGTTATTCAACTTTAATTCTAAGCATTACGCACCGAATATGGATGCGCCGAGGATTCAGATAAGAATATTTCCGTTTTCTTGTTTTCTTCTTGCAGTGCGCACTCAATATCAATCATTGTTTTTTTTTTTTTAAACTTTGGATTTATGACCTTTTGTCAGTATATTTGAAGCCTTCCTTGCTTAGAAGTGATACTTTTTTCAAAGCTTATGTTACGGAACTGTTTCATACAGCGAGAAACATTTCACACTATCATCGGTTGAAAAGTTCATGTTGACAGCTACAACTGCAAATAACAGGAGACCCTGTACATCTTTCTGTCCACCGAGGATACTGGAATCATTGGAATTTATCCCTTGACAGGTCCATTGGTGTAAGGATACTGAAAAAACCGACTAAGTTTCCCTAAATTTCCTTCTGCCCTGAGGAATCTCTAAGCAAAAATAAAAGTTTTGAGGTTTTCCTTGAACACCAAAGAATCCACCGGATAAACGAAAATTGATGAAATAAATTCTCATGCTGGATAGTGAGACGAAAAAAAAATCTAAGTCAAATGTTTGTAAATATTGAGTAATCGGCAAAAAAAATCAGAGCTTTGGAATTTCAATGAAATCACATTATTGTTTAATTGCTTTCAAAATTATTACTGTACAGGATAGGACAACCACAATCAAATGTTTCACAAACCATGTGTTTGGCCTATTTAAAAAAAATACCTGTTCCCATGTACATTGGAAACAGTTGTTTGTCCCGTGTAAAGGGATAAACTTTGTGATAGCGGCAGGCAGTCTATGTAAATATAATTTCTAGTCTAAATCATTTTAAAAAATCAACTCCGCGAAACATTTGTAAAAAAAAATCATCCTGTTTGGCTGTGACATCATTGAGTTTAAAATTTGTACCCATCACCAATTTGTACGGCTCTGACATTGATTTGAACATTTGTACCCATTCGCCCACTTGTATGGATCTGACATTGAGTTGAACAGTTGTACCCATTAACCAATTTGATGGCTGAGAACATTTAGTTGATCTTTTGTAACCTTCAACCGTTTGTATGTATGTGATATCAGTGAGTTGAACATTTGTACCCATTCACCCATTTAATAGCTGTGACATCAGTGAATTGAATATTTGTACCCATTAACCCATTTGTATGGCTGTAACATTGAGTTGAACATTTGTACCCATTCACCCATTTGTATGGCTGTCAGTGTCACATCACTGAGTTGGTTATTTGTACCGATTCATATGGCTGTGACATCTTTTCTCCTAAAATTATTTTTCATCCACTCATGAATATGGCTGTAACATCTTTTCTTTTAAAAGTAAAACTATTTTTCATCCGCTCATGTGTATGGCTGTGAAATTATTGATTTGGCTATTATTACTTTTTAAATTAAATTTGTTGAAAAAAATCATCATTCACATTACATCAGTTTTCATGGATACTTAAGCACAATGTCTCTTAAAAGAAAGCAGTGTGAGTAGCTGAGGTGTAAGCAGATCAACTTTGGAACGGAGCAAGATAGTATAGAAATATTTTTTGACGCGGATAATGTTGTGATAAAAACAAAAAGACTGTTTGAAATTAATGCCATCCACCTTTAAATGAAATAAAATCATTTTGAAAGCAATAATAGCCAATTAGCCATGCAAAAAGTACAAAAAGACTTTTGTTTTCTCTGTAACTGCTGCTTAAAAGATAGCATTCTTTCTTGTAATGAAATTAGAGTTTCACTTGTGGCATACTAGCGGAAATGTCTGATCTTCACTTCATTATTGTTATAACTAGATGGTAATATACTAAACTTAAGAAAAGTCCACCAAAAAATCGCAGGAAACTGCATAAGGTGCGAGAGCAATATGCCAGCTGTTGTAAATATATCGTTGGTTGTCGATGTCTTTGCCAGTTCTGATTTGAATGCAGTTGAATTTCGCCTGGTCTGATTGTCTCTGCACACTCCACAAATTTTTTTATCGAAAAAGAATTGAACCCAAATAGCCTCACAGAGCATTGAGATGACTAGATTAGGCGTTACGACCCAGGCAATATCTCGACATTCTAATTAATATGATTGATTATACTTTTCTTATCAACATGTTTTTTTTTCTATAATTCTATTTCTGTTATTGTTGTTTACGTCTCTGTGAAAGTTAATGTTGTTGCTGTTGTTGTTGTTGTTGTTGTTGTTGTTGATATTGTTGCTGTCCTTGACACTAACATGATTATTGTTTGAAGTTTGTTTCCATAAAATTTCCATTTATTTTTGACACTATAATTGCTTTTTATTATCATTTTTACTTCTGCTGCTACAGTTATTGTTATTATTATTATTATTATTATTATTATTATTATTATTATTATTATTATTATTATTATTATTATTATTATTATTATTATTATTATTATTATTATTATTATTATTATTATTATTATTATTATTATGATCATCATCATTATCACCATCATCATCATCATCATCATCATCATCATCATTATCAACATCATTTTTTTTACATAAGAATGTGTCGTTATAAATTATGAAATATACTGATATGACTGCGTTTTACTTTTTATAAAAATAATAAGAAAATGGTTTGATCTAAAGAAAAAGAAAATTAGTAACAAACTTCTGCCACTAACAACATAATTCCACGAATATTAAGACAGTTCTCACATAACATCATTCAATGAATGTTCCTGACTTCAGGAATAACACAAAAAGTTATACAGGCATGTTTTTCTTTTTTGGTCCACTCAACTTTTATATCGTGTAAATCCCTTAAGTTATGAATTTGCCCTAAAACATCAAAGGTTCATAATAGTTGAAGGGCGTGGGAAGACAGAGCTTCATGGTTTGCGAATCAATACAGAGAGGTTTTCCTCTCCTGTACTTTCTATTGAATACTCACGTCGAGCTTTGTACCAACAACACGATCAGGGAATGATCTGTACACGTCTCGCCCTTATTACGGCAAGCTAATGGGAAGGTCCATCTTCGCAGAGCAAACATACTTAGTAAAGAGCCTTCGACGATTCATCTCTATTGAGCTTTATTGGGACATGGTTGGAAGAACATAATATGCGATCATAGTCACGGACTCCCACACACTTCAATATAATCAAGATATTAAACTAACGTGAAAAGCGCAAGAGAGTTCAATCAGTAGAATAGTGGACTGAGACATTTAGGTCCTGTGGTTGGGATACATAGTGGTGGTCCCGGGTTCCATTCAACCAGGTTCATAACTAGCTGCCCGTTAAGTGGGATACCTGGTGGTGGTCCTGGATTCCATTCAACCAGCTTCATTACTAGCTGCCCGTTGACAGGGATACATAGAGGTGGTCCCAGATTCCATTCAACCAGCTTCATTACTAGCTGCCCGCTGAGTGGGATACATGGTGGTGGTCCCAGATTCCATTCAACCAGCTTCATTACTAGCTGCCCGTTGACAGGGATACATGGTGGTGGTCCCAGATTCCATTCAACCAGCTTCATTACTAGCTGCCCGCTGAGTGGGATACATGGTGGTGGTCCCAGATTCCATTCAACCAGCTTCATTACTAGCTGCCCGTTGAGTGGGATACATGGTGGTGGTCCCAGATTTCATTCAACCAGCTTCATTACTAGCTGCCCGTTGAGTGGGATACATAGAGGTGGTCCCAGATTCCATTCAACCAGCTTCATTACTAGCTGCCCGCTGAGTGGGATACATGGTGGTGGTCCCAGATTCCATTCAACCAGCTTCATTACTAGCTGCCCGTTGAGTGGGATACATAGAGGTGGTCCCAGATTCCATTCAACCAGCTTCATTACTAGCTGCCCGCTGAGTGGGATACATGGTGGTGGTCCCAGATTCCATTCAACCAGGTTCATTACTAGCTGCCCGCTGAGTGGGATACATGGTGGTGGTCCCGGATTTCATTCAAACAGCTTCATTACTAGCTGCCCGTTGACAGGGATACATAGAGGTGGTCCCAGATTTCATTCAAACAGCTTCATTACTAGCTGCCCGTTGACAGGGATACATGGTGGTGGTCCCAGATTTCATTCAAACAGCTTCATTACTAGCTGCCCGTTGACAGGGATACATAGAGGTGGTCCCGGATTTCATTCAAACAGCTTCATTACTAGCTGCCCGTTGAGAGGGATACATGGTGGTGGTCCCAGATTTCATTCAAACAGCTTCATTACTAGCTGCCCGTTGACAGGGATACATAGAGGTGGCCCCGGATTTCATTCAAACAGCTTCATTACTAGCTGCCCGTTGACAGGGATACATAGAGGTGGTCCCAGATTTCATTCAACCAGCTTCATTACTAGCTGCCCGTTGACAGGGATACATAGAGGTGGCCCCGGATTTCATTCAAACAGCTTCATTACTAGCTGCCCGTTGACAGGGATACATGGTGGTGGTCCCAGATTTCATTCAACCAGCTTCATTACTAGCTGCCCGTTGACAGGGATACATAGAGGTGGCTCCGGATTTCATTCAAACAGCTTCATTACTAGCTGCCCGTTGACAGGGATACATGGTGGTGGTCCCAGATTTCATTCAAACAGCTTCATTACTAGCTGCCAACCAGGCTCATTACTAGCTGCCCGTTGAGTGGGATACATGGTGGTGGTCCCAGATTCCATTCAACCAGCTTCATTACTAGCTGCCCGCTGAGTGGGATACATGGTGGTGGTCCCGGATTTCATTCAACCAGCTTCATTACTAGCTGCCCGTTGAGTGGGATACATGGTGGTAGTCCCAGATTCCATTCAACCAGCTTCATTACTAGCTGCCCGTTGAGTGGGATACATAGAGGTGGTCCTGGATTCCATTCAACCAGCTTCATTACTAGCTGCCCGTTGAGTGGGATACATGGTGGTGGTCCCAGATTCCATTCAACCAGCTTCATTACTAGCTGCCCGTTGAGTGGGATACATAGAGGTGGCCCCGGATTTCATTCAACCAGCTTCATTACTAGCTGCCCGTTGAGTGGGATACATGGTGGTGGTCCTGGATTCCATTCAACCAGCTTCATTACTAGCTGCCCGTTGAGTGGGATACATGGTGGTGGCCCTGGATTTCATTCAACCAGCTTCATTACTAGCTGCCCGTTGAGTGGGATACATGGTGGTGGCCCTGGATTTCATTCAACCAGCTTCATTACTAGCTGCCCGTTGAGTGGGATACATGGTGGTGGCCCTGGATTTCATTCAACCAGCTTCATTTCTAGCTGCCCGTTGAGTGGGATACATGGTGGTGGCCCTGGATTTCATTCAACCAGCTTCATTACTAGCTGCCCGTTGAGTGGGATACATGGTGGTGGTCCTGGATTCCATTCAACCAGCTTCATTACTAGCTGCCCGTTGAGTGGGATACATGGTGGTGGCCCCGGGTTCCATTCAACCAGCTTCATTACTAGCTACCCGTTGACTGAGATACATGGTGGTGGCCCTGGATTTCATTCAACCAGCTTCATTACTAGCTGCCCGTTGAGTGGGATACATGGTGGTGGCCCTGGATTTCATTCAACCAGCTTCATTACTAGCTGCCCGTTGAGTGGGATACATGGTGGTGGCCCTGGATTTCATTCAACCAGCTTCATTTCTAGCTGCCCGTTGAGTGGGATACCTGGTGGTGGCCCTGGATTCCATCCAACCAGCTTCATTACTAGCTGCCCGTTGAGTGGGATACATGGTGGTGGCCCCGGGTTCCATTCAACCAGCTTCATTACTAGCTGCTCGTTGAGTGGGATACCTGGTGGTGGCCCCGGATTTCATTCAACCAGCTTCATTACTAGCTGCCCATTCACCAGGTTACATGGTGGTGGCCCCGGATTCCATTCAACCAGCTTCATTTCTAGCTGCCCGTTGAGTGGGATACATGGTGGTGGTCCTGGATTCCATTCAACCAGCTTCATTACTAGCTGCCCGTTGAGTGGA
>JAWDGP010004286.1:42500-120000 GCA_033675545.1 Elysia crispata | reverse complement strand
TACACTTTAGCGCCATTGTGTATGGCCGCACGATTCTGAAAATTGGGATCAATCTGCGTAGGGGAGAAAAATTCTAACCACGCAAATGCCTTGGAGAGTAGCAAAATCCTAAAGGAAATGAAGATGGAGCGTCTGTGACAATAGGGATGTGCGAAAAAATAATGGGATTTTCAGGAAGTATAATATGCATAGAAATGGGAAGTTACCAGACAAAAGTTGGTTAGGGAGAGAGGACAAAAAAGAGAGCACAGACTAAGATAAAAAGAGGGAGGAGACACGGAGAGAGAGAGAGAGAGAAATGTAAATGGTGGGGGGGGGGGGAATAGAGACAGATAGACAGAGCCAGAGAGTGAGAATGAGAGACTGACAAACAGATACAGATAGAGAAAAAGAATGATGGAAAAAGAGATGGAGAGAAACACACACACAGACGGAAAGATTAAAAGAAGAGATAGAAAAAGGAAGAAACAGGAAGAGGGAAAGATAGAGCGAGATAGAATTTGAGAGAGAAATAGGGAGAGAGAAAGAGATATGGCCAAGGTGGGGGTTCTGTTTTGCTTTGATATTTTTTATCTATCGTAATTACAAAAAAGCCTTTGCAAATATTTACATCCTCTTACGTCTTTTTTGTATTATCTTCTCTCCTCTACTCTCCTTTTCCGCCCCTCCCCCTTCGCTTATCTACCCTCCCCCCCCCCCTTTTTTTTCCTTTTTTCATATATTTTTTTTTTTTGCTATGCTGATTAGAATTCTATCGTAGGTTCAGTCTAGCTTTGATTACACTCACAAGTTATCTTAAATAAAGAAGAGAAATAGTAACATCCTCTCTCTACAAAGGCTTTTACCGGTAAACAAAAAAAAATGTTTTATTGCTTGTGGCATGGAATAATGCTACATCTTGTACTGTAGTTTCCATGTGTGTATGAAAACCAACACCTATCTAGATTTTAATTCCATTTTCACTGAATAAGGTGACAAAATTATTTCTCCAGGAGTTTTTATTCTCCCTAGTCGTTTCTCTTTAAAAGTGAACTAGTGCACTGGGTCTAGAGCGCTAAGAACCCGGAGATTCCTGTAGCAGGTGCGAAATGTGATTGTCATATTAGATTCAGATCCCAGGGGAAACTTCATATCAACGTGAGGCTTTGGAATTTTATGATATATTTTTAAATATTGATATAATTATAATCGTCGCTGGATCAAACGTTGAAACGATGCGGCTTTTCTAGAAAAAGTAGATGAGAACCCTTTCCGTGCCTCGAATAAATAAAAAAAAAAGTTTTATTTCGTTGTATTTTTTTTTTTTTTTGGAATGGGGGGGGGGGGGGTTGTTTCTTGTATTGTTTTTGTTTTCTTTTGTTTTGTTTTTGTTGTTTTTTTTTTTTTGTTTTTTTGTTGTTTTTTTTTTTTTTGGGGGGGGGAAGGGTTGCCTGAGAAATGTAAGAAAAAAATTGAGATAACGAAAGTTATTTGAAAGAAAAGTAATCTTGAATGAAAAGAAAAACAACTTCGTCTCCCATTCTATGACTAAACATCCCGTGCTAGCATAACTAAATCAATCTAGTTCGAGATAAGCTAAACTGTTTGTGGCTGTTTTGGCTTTATTTCTAACGTGTCCGCTTTTTTTTCTGGGTTTCTTTTTCTTTTCAGATATAACATACACTTTTTTGCCTATTTCGTAGTGAATCTATGACTTTCCCGTGATATTCCTGCAGCCCATCTGGGAGAACCATCAATATCGAAGCGTCTACAATCATTAGGACAGAGGAGAAAAAGGAGGGTTTGAGTTTGACAAGCGTGAACGCCGCGAAATTTGTTTTCCGTATAAATGAACTGAGACCAGGCTATTGTGATTATCAAATCTAACGGGGAGGGGGGGGGGGGGGGAAGGGGGGAGGGTTGTTGTTTTTTTGTTTTGTTTTTTGTTCTGTTTCTTTCTTATAAGCTAGGAAAATGGTGTATTTAAGTCGAATAAGTGGATATACATGTCTGAAATACGGAATGTTTAAAAGTTTATTTTCGCATTCTTGTCGGGTCTGTGTAATAAACTGCGTGATAAAAAAAGAACTGCTCTGAAAGATTTTAAGTCACGTCATTTTCAATAGTATTATTAGTTTGAAACTTAGACTTTCCGGCTCTACCCCATTTTACACATTGTATCTTAGAAGTTAAGATGGGATGGAAACCAGAATAGTCAACACTGTTGCTTACATGATGCCCCAGCAAAACCATGGTATAACACCGGGCCAGGACCTGGCTTTTATGCCTTTTTTTGTCTCCGAATCAAAATCTGAAAAAGATGCCAAGTACGGCAAAATAAATCCCTAGTCATTCTGACTCTTTCAGTCCGTGACAATTAAGGATGGAGATTGGACTAGACCAGTTAATAATATAAATTGATATTATAATTATAAGACTCCACTCAATCAATTAAAATTCTGTCAATTGGATGAGTACATTTAAACCTCTGAGTTTATCATGTCAACTTATGAGTACATTGAACTCATTCAATCAATTATTAACTGAACGAAGTTTTTGAATGAGCGGAATGAGCTATACAGCTCCATCTTTATTGACATAATCAGATTAATAAAGAAAAAAATGAATGCTCAACATATTTACTAAAATTCCCTGAATGACTTGCTAGTTTGAATTGGAAGATCCAAATAGTACAAAAGGCAATATGGAAACCCGGAAGTACGAACATTGTTGCCACTGGGCGCTCGTTATGTCTGGGACTAAAGATAACAATATGTATGTTCATAGTTATTATATTTTTTTTCTTAATTAGATTTAGAGAAGGCATATGATAGGAGTGATTATGAATAAGAATCAGAGAGAGAGAGAGAGAGAGAGAGAGAGAGAGAGAGAGAGAGAGAGAGAGAGAGAGTTTTAGATAATCCTCGACTGTAGTTAGAAAAAGTTTTTTTTTCTAAATTGATCGAATTTTTTTTTTATTGTGCGATTCGAATCCTAAAATAAATCATAATTATGTCAAAATTTGTCGCCCTGCAATTCAGACGCAAAAAAATTGTTTATGGTGGAATACATCTCATGCTCGCAATGTTGATGAGATACAACCCCTGTCAAACCACGAACTTCAAACATTAATCAGAATATCACGCAATATTTTAATTCGATAAAGAAGCAATTTAATGTCTCACAGTCCCTGCCTCCTGGTCACTGTCTTTATTCTAAAAGGCTGTTACAAGACGAGAATAATGTAATGAAATCGGCTCCCTTTTTGTTGTAAACGGTTATCACACAAACATAGACAGTCTTCAACATGGCGCTTTGCTAGTTGTATCTCGTTGTTTGTTTGTTTTTTTATTACTACTATTTTGTTTTCTTGTTTTGTTTTTTTTCTTTTACTTTGATTTTTTTTTGGGGGGGATAGTTGTTTTTTCTTTCGTTTTTGTTTGGGCAGTTGTTTTTTGTTTCGTTGGTTTTTTTTTTTTTTTTTGCTTTGTTTTGTTTGGTTTTGTTTTTTGTTTTTTGTTTATTTGTTGTTGTTTTTTTTTTGGTTTTTTTTTGGTTTTTTTTTGGGGGGTGGGGGTGTAGTTGTTGTTGTTTTTTTTTATCTAGGTCTTCTGATAACTGCTCCAGATCAATTTTATATTTGTATCATGCTTGAGGGGGGGGGGGGGGAGGAGGGATGGTTATCATACATCGCCCCTTTGATTTTTAATTGAATGTTGCTTGCCTCTCAGACTTGACGGAAGAGGAAAAAACAGTTTGGAAGCGGTAGAGCTATCAGTTTCTCGATGACATATTTGTCTACGGAGTCACAGCAGAGGACTACTGCGGCTGTTGTGATGGCCAAACAAAACAAAAATCTGACAATAAGGAGGGAATAATTAGGCTCAAACTTCAAAAATTGTCGCTGTCAATTGAAAATTAGCGCCAAGTATGTTAACGTATGGACGTGTAATGTATAATAATTATGTTAAGGAATAAAATACTTCAATTTAATCCTAAAAGTGAGCGTGGGTGTAGTTGCGTGCTATGGTGTTAATATGAAACAATCCTCAGTATAATTATGATTACGATGTTTTCAGGTGTCCTCTTTTACGAAACTAAAATAATATCAGAGCGGCTTTGGGTTTTTTTTTTCCAATTTGATCTCATTGGTTCAGACGGTGAGCAGAAAATATTTGGATCTTAAAACTCACGAAAAGATCACGGCAAACACCTAGTGGGCTCAGTCCCATGCGCTAGTCATGGCAAATAAAGAATTTCAAGTTTCAATTTTTTTCATTGTGAAAGGAAAATAAATCTTTAGGCATACATTAATATTACCAGTTATGCTTGCAATATCATACCAGTGCAAAACAAGCACTGTCACCAAGACAGAAATGTTTTAAGCAAAAAAAATACTCCTTCGTTAATTTAGTTATATGCTTCAAGGGTAAATTATATTTATTGATCTTTTTAATGCTCATTGCTATTATTTTTGTACTAATAAATGGACAGCCATCCAAACATCCGTAAATACAGGCCAAGTCACCGAAGTGCACAAACTTGTACATTTTTTAGTTATAGCGATCTATTTCCTTTAACTTTTAGGCATAGTTGGGACAGAAATGTAGTCAGAACGAATTTATAATTCAGTCTGCAGGTTTACATATCAAAAATATCTAATGGTCTTAATTGTGCCAAATAGTTAAACGATATAGCTCACTCATACACTTACTGCAAAAGTTTGATCACTTCGGTGACTTGGCCTGTATGTACTTTAGGAAGCCTCGTGATAATTACTATATTAAATGTGCGAATAAATGGGCAGCCATAAACTCGGAAAAGCGCTGTACCTCTAAGTTCTTCAGAAAAACTTGTAAATAGATCTGTAAATTGCTTAATTGCAGAAAAAGTTTTTTTTTTTTTTTGGTTACATCTATATATCTAAAATATTACAGAGAAATTTGATTAAAGTTTATTGAGTGAGTATATAAATGGCACGATCATGTTGAATCGTGATCATATCAAAAACGGTGATGATCTAAGAACTTTAAAAAATCTTCTGTGAGGAAGCTCTCTTGCGCTCTAATTTTATGAAGTGTCTCTCTTTCTCTCTTCTTTCTGTCTCTCTCTTACTATCTATGTATATATCTATCAATTTTTTTTATTTATCAATCAATCTATCTTTAGATTTTTGCAATTCTCTTTTCCTCCTGCTCTCTCTCTCTCTCTCTCTCTCTCTCTCTCTCTCTCTCTCTCTCTCTCTCTCTCTCTCTCTCTCTCTCTCTCTCTCTCTCTCTTTCTGTCCGTGTCTATCTTTCTATCTTTTTATTTCTCTTTCCATCTTTCTTTTTCTGTCATTCTCTTGTTCTACGCTTCCATGAAGTTTCTCTCTCTCTCTCACTCTCTCTCTCTCTCTCTCTCTCTCTCTCTCTCTCTCTCTCTCTCTCTCTCTCTCTCTCTCTCTCTCTATCCGTGTGTGTCTCAATTTGTCTATCTCTTTATCTTTCTATTTCTCTTTTCAGTTTTCTTTTTCTGTCACTCTCTAGTTCTACGCTTCAATGAAGTTACTCTCTCTCTCCCCCTCTCTCCGTCTCTCTCCCTCCCTCCCTCCCTCCCTCTCTCTCTCTCTCTCTCTCTCTCTCTCTCTCTCTCTCTCTCTCTCTCTCTCTCTCTATCCGTGTGTGTCTCAATTTGTCTATCTCTTTATCTTTCTATTTCTCTTTCCAACATTCTTTTTCTGTTACTCTCTTGTTCTACGCTTCAATAAAGTTTCTCTCTCTCCCCTTCTCTCTCTTTCTCTCTCTTCCTCTCTCTCCCTCCCTCACTCTCTCTCCCTTTATCCTTTCAAAAC
The DNA here is from genome assembly GCA_033675545.1 of Elysia crispata. Lineage (NCBI taxonomy): Eukaryota > Metazoa > Mollusca > Gastropoda > Plakobranchidae > Elysia > Elysia crispata. The sequence goes on along the minus strand of JAWDGP010004286.1, from coordinate 114,188 downwards.
AAGCCAATCATCATGTGTCATATCGCCGCTAAATTGTGCGGAAAAGAAATGACTGGATAATAGCACACAGCTGAAGATAAATAGAGAAATCAACACGTCTCATCACCGTAAACGACCAGATCTAGAACTTTCTAGAAGACTTTTCCGTCCTCTGTTGGCCTCGCAGACGCTATAAATATTGATGCTGTCCTCGTTTATCAAATCTTATGTCTATTAAATGAATAATGTATTTTATGCAATCAGTCCTCAGTAGCACAGATCGACCTAGACAACGAAAAGTAAGATAGTCTCTAAACAAACTAGAATTAGAAACACTTGAAAATTTATCAGGCAATCTTCTATACTTTACAATAGGTTACAATAACTTTCGGAAGACTAAAGTTATGTTTTTTCTTCAACTCCAACATTTGCTTCCCTTTGAAGGAGGGAAATGCAGCTATTGAAAAAATAAAGAAATCGAAAAACACACTCACAAAAAAAAAGTTTCTGTAATTAATTTTTATTTAAAATAATAAAGCGCATATTCGTTGGAACTTTGTGCAAAACTTACACTTTAACTTTTGTTTCTTTATTAAAAATAATTTTCATATTTAAATATATATATATATATATATATATAATATGTTTATATACGTATACTATTCTGCAGTTGCACTTCTTTTTTAAAGACAGTTAAAAATGAATAAAAAGAAAATTTTACCCACAAAAAAAAAACAAAAACGCTTTGCCGTTATTGCAATGCACACTATCCATTTCTATAAGAACAATAATTGAACTATACAATTTTAAACCTCTACCTTTTTACCTCTTTTTTTTCTTATTTTTTCTTGAGGTTTAACGTAGCTTCCAATTTTCTCCAGATTGACGTTAGTTCTGTCTAACGATCAGAAAAAAATATCGACTTTCCCTTACAATCTGACTAGATCAAGGTCTCAATTACATAGCCCCGATCTATTACAGGCCAATATAGAGTTACTGGTGTCTATGGGTTCCTTGGCACTTTAACACCACTCCCCTAAGATCAGTGGTCCAATCAATTATCATTTTGTCCTCTGTAATTTTATCAGATATTTCCTAAAAAGACTGGCGCATCCTATGATCTTGCCTGGGGAAGAGCGAGGTACCTTAAAGAATTTCAAAGCAAATTACGCATCACAAAACATTTTTGGCCAAATGCTCATAATTAGAACAGCGGAGCTGAACAGATTCGAAAAAAGGCTTTCGCCTTGTAAACTTCAAAAAATCCTTCTGGTATTGTAAATCTTACACGCCTATAGATGCTTATCTAAGAAAGCATCTTAAGTACACAAAAATAAGGGTATTATTCTTTTTTTTTTTTTCAGAAAAGATCATTTAGATTAATGGATATGTCTAAGAATTTTCGGTGTATAAACTTATGAAGATCTTTTGAGATTTAGGACATTTCTTTGACTTGGTCAATGAAACAGCTCTGTATTAACATTGTGCTTCACATAGAGTGACAGCTTTTTGTGAGCGCATAGAATGACTCAAGAAATATTGTCACTTTAATAGATGATACTCACTAAACAGAGTTTGGAAGGAGAGAGAGAGAGAGAGAGAGAGAGAGAGAGAGAGAGAGAGAGAGTGAGAGAGAGTACACATCGTGCTCAAGCTTGAGTAAGAAAAGCTGGATACTTTTGTATAACTTATCGTCACTATTATGTATGTATATTTAACTTGGGTTCCCTACTGAAATGGTGCCTTTTCGTCACTTTTTATGGGAATATATGACCTTATAAATTAGCGTTAACATAGATCCTTATATAGATTAGGGAAGTACAGAGTTAAACGTTCTCTCTTATTGATGAACGATAGGTATATAAAGCTAGAAGTCCAAACTTTCTCTCTATCTGATTACCTGTCTGGGTATGATCGCCTACCCAGGCCGTTCTCCTCAGCCACAAAGTGGAACCGGCCTAGTATAATTGTATTAGAAAAAAAATACAAAATACGATGTGTCTTGCTAGCGTGAGTCTGTTATCTAGACAGAGAGGCATCGGTGAATTATATGAAGAAATGTTATGTGGAACATTTTTTTTTTCAGGTTTTAGAAATGTCTGTTAGGTTTGAATACTTTTTGTTTTGTAGAACCCATAAAATGCTAAGATGTAGCTAATTCAATATAATAAAGGGTGAGCATCCAACTTTCTTAGTGTCTCTGAAGTCCATTTAAATTTTCTCATAGCACATATTAAATTTATTCCGCATACTTAGAGTTTTGAAAAGGATAATGACAGACGTTTGCTAACATGGTATTTAGAATAAGTTGATTTTATCATATTTTACATTTGACAGATGTTTAACAATGTTTGCATTTGGAATAACTAAATTTACAATTGTTTTATTTTTTGCCTATGGCCTATGATTCTAAATTTTTAATTCGCTCTAGAATGGGCTAGGAAGAGGGGGAAAATATTTGCTTAGATGTGTTTATTAACTATGAGAATACCCAACGGACTAACAATTTGGATCGATTGCAGTTCTTAAAAAAGACACCTTAGGCTCACAAATAAACAGTTTTATTTAATTTCTTTGTTTTGTTTTTACCAAAAGATGATTTCATTTAAGGCATATAACTTTTGTTTTATTATAGGATTTTTTGATATTTTGAACAATGCTTTGATCCGTCCAGTCTACAGGAGACACATTTTCTGTTGATAAATATTTCTCCTAACCGTAGCCAATGTGACGCAAGGTCAGCAGTTTCTCAGACACAATGTGGAAGGTGCGATACTCTTTGAAAGAAGAAAGAAACTAGCCTTACAGCACCAGAACACGTTAATTTAGCATTTGTTTTAAAATAGTTATAATTTCAATAGATAAAACATAATAGGTTTAAAGAATAATAATTTATTGCTTTTTTATTTTAAAAAAATTCGGAATAAAGCAAATATGGGAATTTGTGACAAAACTCTTTTATCTACAAAATTACGAACAGCAAATAAAACACTTCATGAAAAGGGCAGCAGCCTTGGAATGAGGTTTTCTTGTTAATTACATTATATTTAAGATAAAAAGCACACGTTGACAGAGAGGTTTTATGGACAACAAAATTAAGTAACAGATTAGAAAAATGTGTTTTTTTACGTTTGGGTATTACAGTTTCGAAACCCGCAAAATGAAATATAACTTGTCTTAATGATAACATTTATGGAAAGAACTAACACATCGTTTTTAATGTTAACTTTCATTTAAAACAAAGACGTTAAAAAAAAGTCTCATTTTCACAGAATCTACTATCTAATCTCTTTAGATGGCCAAACAAAGCTTCACCATACTGTGTGGTTTAAATGTTCACCAGATAAAGACGAAAATTTGTTTAATAATGATCAGTCTAATTGGAGGATTCCTAAATATATATACAAGCCAAGTCACCGAAGTGAACAAACTTTTTCAGAAAGTGTAAAAGTGAGCTATATTATTTCCCTATTTGGCAGAGTTAGGACAGTTAGATATTTTTGTTGTGTAGGCCTGTAGGCTGAATCATAAGAGCGTTCTGAGCACAATTCTGTCGTAACTATGCCCGAAAAGTAAAAGAAATAGATCACTTTAACTAAAACATGCAAAAGTTTGTTCACTTTGGTGACTATGCCTGTATATTAGGCCAGCCTCACATAGAAATGACCTTCACGTGTCACGTGTCACTCTTTACGTGACACGTTAAAAAGCCTCACTTTGTCTGATAACAGGTTCTGTCCTTTCCTCACGCCCAGCCAGATTGAGAACATAAGTTCTGTCCTTCCCTCACGCCCGACCAGACTGAGAACATAAGCTCTGTCCTTCCCTCACGCCCAGCCAGACTGAGAACATAAGTTCTGTCCCTCCCTCACGCCCAGCCAGACTGAGAACATAAGTTCTGTCCTTCCCTCACGACCAGCCAGACTGAGAACATAAGTTCTGTCCTTCCCTCACGCCCAGCCAGACTGAGAACTCAAGTTCTGTCCTTCCCTCACGCCCAGCCAGACTAAGAACATAAGTTCTGTCCTTCCCTCACGCCCGGCCAGACTGAGAACATAAGTTCTGTCCTTCCCTCACGCCCAGCCAGACTGAGAACATAAGTTCTGTTCTTCCCTCACGCCCAGCCAGACTGAGAACACAAGTTCTGTCCTTCCCTCACGCACAGCCAGACTGATCACGCCAGACTGAGAACATAAGTTCTGTCCTTCCCTCACGCCCGTCCAGACTGAGAACACAAGTTCTGTCCTTCCCTCACGCCCGGCCAGACTGAGAACATAAGTTCTGTCCTTCCCTCACGCCCAGCCAGACTGAGAACATAAGTTCTGTCCTTCCCTCACGACCAGCCAGACTGAGAACATAAGTTCTGTCCTTCCCTCACGCCCAGCCAGACTGAGAACTCAAGTTCTGTCCTTCCCTCACGCCCAGCCAGACTAAGAACATAAGTTCTGTCCTTCCCTCACGCCCGGCCAGACTGAGAACATAAGTTCTGTCCTTCCCTCACGCCCAGCCAGACTAAGAACATAAGTTCTGTCCTTCCCTCACGCCCGGCCAGACTGAGAACATAAGTTCTGTCCTTCCCTCACGCCCAGCCAGACTGAGAACATAAGTTCTGTTCTTCCCTCACGCCCAGCCAGACTGAGAACACAAGCTCTGTCCTTCCCTCACGCACAACCAGACTGATCACGCCAGACTGAGAACATAAGTTCTGTCATTCCCTCACGCCCGGCCAGACTGAGAACATAAGTTCTGTCCTTCCCTCACGCCCGGCCAGACTGAGAACATAAGTTCTGTCCTTCCCTCACGCTCAGCCAGACTGAGAACATAAGTTCTGTCCTTCCCTCACGACCAGCCAGACTGAGAACATAAGTTCTGTCCTTCCCTCACGACCAGCCAGACTGAGAACATAAGTTCTGTTCTTCCCTCACGCCCAGCCAGACTGAGAACACAAGTTCTGTCCTTCCCTCACGCACAGCCAGACTGATCACGCCAGACTGAGAACATAAGTTCTGTCCTTCCCTCACGCACGGCCAGACTGAGAACATAAGTTCTGTCCTTCCCTCACGCCCGGCCAGACTGAGAACATAAGTTCTGTCCTTCCCTCACGCCCAGCCAGACTGAGAACATAAGTTCTGTCCTTCCCTCACGCCCAGCCAGGCTGATCACATAAGTTCTGTCCTTCCCTCACGCCCAGCCAGGCTGATCACATAAGTTCTGTCCTTCCCTCACGCCCAGCCAGGCTGATCACATAAGTTCTGTCCTTCCCTCACGCCCAGCCAGGCTGATCACATAAGTTCTGTCCTTCCCTCACGCCCAGCCAGGGTGATCACATAAGTTCTGTCCTGCCCTCACGCCCAGCCAGGCTGATCACATAAGTTCTGTCCTTCCCTCACGCCCAGCCAGACTGATCACATAAGTTCTGTCCTTCCCTCACGCCCAGCTAGGCTGATCACATAAGTTCTGTCCTTCCCTCACGCCCAGCCAGGCTGATCACATAAGTTCTGTCCTTCCCTCACGCCCAGCTAGACTGATCACATAAGTTCTGTCCTTCCCTCACGCCTAGCCAGACTAATCACATAAGTTCTGTCCTTCCCTCACGCCCAGCCAGGCTGATCACATAAGTTCTGTCCTTCCCTCACGCCCAGCCAGGCTGATCACATAAGTTCTGTCCTTCCCTCACGCCCAGCCAGACTGAGAACATAAGTTCTGTCCTTCCCTCACGTCTAGCCAGGCTGATCACATAAGTTCTGTCCTTCCCTCACGCCCAGCCAGGCTGATCACATAAGTTCTGTCCTTCCCTCACGCCCAGCCAGGCTGATCACATAAGTTCTGTCCTTCCCTCACGCCCAGCCAGGCTGATCACATAAGTTCTGTCCTTCCCTCACGCCCAGCCAGGGTGATCACATAAGTTCTGTCCTGCCCTCACGCCCAGCCAGGCTGATCACATAAGTTCTGTCCTTCCCTCACGCCCAGCCAGACTGATCACATAAGTTCTGTCCTTCCCTCACGCCCAGCTAGGCTGATCACATAAGTTCTGTCCTTCCCTCACGCCCAGCCAGGCTGATCACATAAGTTCTGTCCTTCCCTCACGCCCAACCAGACTGATCACATAAGTTCTGTCCTTCCCTCACGCCTAGCCAGACTAATCACATAAGTTCTGTCCTTCCCTCACGCCCAGCCAGGCTGATCACATAAGTTCTGTCCTTCCCTCACGCCCAGCCAGGCTGATCACATAAGTTCTGTCCTTCCCTCACGCCTAGCCAGACTGATCACATAAGTTCTGTCCTTCCCTCACGCCCAGCCAGGCTGATCACATAAGTTCTGTCCTTCCCTCACGCCCATCCAGGCTGAGAACATAAGTTCTGTGCTTCCCTCACACCCAGCCAGGCTGAGAACATAAGTTCTGTCCTTCTCTCACGCCCGGCCTGGGTGAGAACATGGAATCCTCCGATGAAGAGGCATTGTTGACAATTTCGTTTTAAATTTAAAAAAGAAGGGTGTGACACAACACGGGCCTAAAAGGATCAGCATGTACATTCTTCCTGTCCCGTCATCACACGTGACGGGATGACGCACCTGCTTATCTGAGTGGTACCGTGTGCAGATTATACTAACCACTTTTTGTTTACATGAATGACTCGTGTCCATTCACGCACGTGACGTGTTGAGTGACGCTCTATGTGGGTCTGGCCTTAGGAAGCCGCGGTCTAATTCTGTCCAACCAGCAGGAACACAGCTAAGAGGCTTAGGCGACAGTTACATTTAAAAGTTTTTCAAACGTGGAATGTTTTAGTTTAAAAAAAGATACTATCGATAAACGTCTTTAGCTTGTCTTGACAGGTTGTAATGTACAGATACCAAGAAGCACCGAAGTCACCTGGGACATTCAATACTAGCGAAGGTTACTGGCAAGAAGTGTGAGTTTTTCGTCCGTACGGTTCCTGGGAGTTCTTTAGAACTTTGGCTTTTAGCAGACGTCAGCCGAGCCTGTAAATGCACTTAACGGCTTATGGTTTGGTCAATTTAAAACTTTCGCATCGACCTGGGTGGAAGAAGGTTGTTCTGCATTGAGATGGGACTGTTTTGTCCCAACCCCATTTAGCTCTTTTAGAGCCAAAGACGATTTCGGTTTCCGGCACTTTGGATTCAAAAGAGATCGGAGACGTGCTGTTTCTTTAATCGCTCAAGACTTCCTTTAAAAAAATCTGGTGGGTTTTTTGGGTGGTAAATGCATCCTTTTCATTGGCCATTTCCTGACCTTCACATTGAGAGAAACCAGAAAAACATCGATGTTTTATTTGGTGTTGATATGCCAGATTAAGTGAAGTTTTTGTTTTGTCTCCAGATTATTTCAACAATTACAAAGGAGGAAGTGGGAAAGGGTCTGACAATATTAGTGTTGACATGCCGATTTATTGAAGACCACCTGTTGATAATCTAGTTACGTAGAAAACAAGTTTTGCATAACAAAACAAAACAGATTTTACCGTTATGTAATTCTACAGATGATTGGTTCGCAATCTTTTTTTTTAGTAAATAAGCTCAAGTTAAGCTGATGAGAAGAAAGAGGCCATTATTTTCTTACATAATGCAAGCTGGGAATCATGATGCTAGTCTGGCTGGCAGATGGAAAAAAGAATATGTTTGATTTCCTACAATTTGTAATTCTTAAAAGACGCTAATTTAATTGAAAGATGAATTTAAAAAGAAAATGTTTTTAAGTTAAATCTGATAGGGGGCAAGACTGGGAAACAACTTAAATCAGCAGCTGGTCAACCGAGACGAAAAATATAAAATTTACATTTTTATTTTAAATCTAATGTTAGGGCTAGATATTTCAAATAGGTTTCTCACACACAGAGATTAACCTACCCCATCTATTAATAACTATGTCAAAAGCTGGCAAACGTGCTGTAGCTGCTACAATTACAGCTAGGTTCACATGCCACTTATATATATTTTGAATAAATATCATGGTAAGACAACGATTGTAGCAGGTTATATTCTTATAAAAACATAGCTGTGCTTCGATAAACAAAGAAAGCAAAATATGCCAGCCATCAATATTTTAATCAGAATAATATCAAATGTGCTACTGTGTTACGATAATTTAAAAAAAAATACCTTAAAAATGTAAAATAACACCTTTCACAAACACAAACATCCATCTAATCTAGTTTATCAAGCCGCTGAAGTCAATTAACAGCAGTCAAACTAGAAATCTGAATTTCTGGGCGCCTCTCTTTACGGAGATTGCAAAGTTAGGCTTCAATCTTCTTATTTTTCTTATGCTTTCTTGCAGATCAATGTCACGTTGTATACTTGTCTGGTTTATTTTTCCCTCCTCTCTCGTTGTTTTATCATACCTGGTGTGTTCTGTTTCTGTCTTCTTTCTCTGTCTTTATTCCCTGTCTCTCTATCTTATCTAGTTCTTCCTTTCTTTCTGTCTCTCATTATTTCTCTCTATCTTCTCTCTCTCTCTATCTCTCTTTTTCTCTCTCTCTTTGACTTTGTCTTTTTTCTCTCTATTTTTCTTTATTTCTTTCTTTCTCTCTGTCTCTCTTCCCTTCTCTCGAAATGTACACATGTATTAAATGTGCTAAAAATATGGACAAGTTTTATTTTTCTTTAAACTTCTCTGTGCTATCAATGCCTTGTTTTTTTGTGTTTTGATGTTATCTTTAACTCAGGTCGCACAAACCATATGTTCTCATGGATATGCTGCCTCTTTCTCTCTCTCTTTCTCTCTCTCTTTCTCTCTCTCTCTTTCTCTCTCTCTCTCTCTCTCTCTCTATGTCTCTGTCTTCTTTTTTCTTTCTTTCCGTATTTATTTTCTTCTCTTTCTTTCCTTCTCTCACATAGCACAAATGTATTACATGTGGAAAAAAGATTGACAATTTTTATTTTTCCTTCAAATCCTCTTTGCTGTCAATAACTTGTGATTTTTTTTGGTGTTTGTAATAGTTACAAGTGCAAGTTTCTAACTTAACTCCCACACACACCCTTTCATCTCAAGGATATGCTGCCTCCCTACCCTCTTTTCTGCACACCCGTGAATATAAAAAATTTTCAATCAAGTGGTCTAGTCTTATCTCCAAGTCGCTATCTCAACTCCTTGATATTTTCTCCTCATGCAAGCATTCATAAGTCGGTTTCCCTAGCAATTTCACACTAGTGTTAGTTTCATGAGCTGTTGGTTCCCTACAAAAGTTGAATTCTAGATTCAATCATCGCTGAATGCACAATCTGTTGCTGCTCTGTGGACAAAATGCCCAATTTGCAAAACAAATTTGATTTGCAAGCTTATCTAAGTCAAGTCAGTGAGATCTGTAGAAATCTGTTTAACGTGTGCTTAGAGCGACTCTAAGCCGAAAACATGCATGGAGCACCAGATAAAGATATTAATTTTAGCAGTGCATGGCTTAAACAGAATGGTGCAGTAGTTGCAATGTAAGATAGTGCAAATATTTATAGTTTGTTCACAGATTTTCTGAAAGGTAAACACAAAGTTACAATATCTGCTTTAATATTGTAATATTTTAACTACGTTACACATATACTGGTCTATACTGTGTTTTGTTTTAAATTAGATACATTCAACTTTACATTGTGTTCTCTAAGTTACACTCATTCTGCTTTACATTGTGTTATCAAAGTTAAATAGTTTACATTCTGTTTTATACCGTTTTCTCTAAGTTACATACATTCTGTTTTATATCGATTTCTCTAAGTTACTCACATTCTTTTTTATATGGTGCTTTCCAAGTTACACACATTATGTTTTATATCGTTTTCTCTAAGCTACAAACATTTTGTTTTATATCGTTTTCTCTAAGCTACAGATATTCTGTTTTTTATTGTTTTCTCTAAGCTACAGATATTCTGTTTTATACCTTTTTCTCTAAGTTACACACATTCTGCTTTATATTGTGTTGTCTAAGTTACATAGTTTACATTCTGTTTTATACCGTTTTCTCTAAGTTACACACATTCTGTTTTATATCGTTTTCTCTAAGTTACACACATTCTGCTTTACATTGTGTTTTCTAAATTACACGTTCTGTTTTATACCGTTTTCTTTAAGTTACACGCTTTTTTATACCTTTTTCTCTGTTACACACATTCTGCTTTACATTGTGTTGTCTAAGAAACATACATTCTGTTTTATACTGCTTTTCCTAAGTTACACACATTCTGCTTTTTTATTTTGTTCTCTCCTTAGCTTTTTCACTCTTTATGTTTCTTTTCCTGTTAAAAAAAATGTCTTACTGCTGAACATCTTCTTACAGAAAAAGAAGCCAACAAAACCAAAATGGTTTTGAATGATTTATGATACATCTGTCATAAATTTCTCTTTGTTTCTATTTTCGCAGCTGACGCTTGTTTGTCCATCGACAGCTCAGCAAATTATCCGTTTATTTATCTGCTTCTGATTCACAAATTCTTGGTCGTAGAAAACAGCCGCAGAAAAATAATATTTCTTATGACAGAGCTTATTTTTCCAAAATCGTTAGACAAAATTTACTCACGCCACTATAACAGTTTCAAAGAAATGAGACGTGTGAAAACTTAAGTAATTTTGATAGAACAGTACGCAGTTCCAGCTGTATAATTTCGAGGTTTTCAGACATGTTTGGTCAGATTTATCTTTACAAAACTTTCTCCTATTTAGAGGGAGGATAAAAGTAGAAAGCGAAAGATGGGATGGAAAGGAAGAAAGAGAGGCAGAGAGAGAGAGAGAGAGAGACTGAGGGAGAAAGAGAAAGAGAGAGAGAGAGAGAGAGAGAGAGAGAGAGAGACTGAAAGAGAGAGAAAGAGAGTGAGAGATCAGGATAACAACCTAGGGTGACGAAAGTAAGAGAAACGAAAGCAGAAATGGCTGTTTAGAAAAGGAATAGAAAAGCAGATTCTGCAAAGAATAGAGAGAGATATAAAGTCAAAGATTGAAATTGAGAAAACGATTGAGAGAGAAAGAAAATCACACAGACAACTAGACAGACAAACGATTGGTTTGTCAGAAGAGGAAACAGGCAGGTAAGACAGGTAGAGGATAATGAAAAGTGAAATATTTTTGTAAATCTTTTTGTTATAGCTTACACTAATTCTCGAGTATCCAAACGGTTACTCATATTCCTTGCTATCCGAGTATTTGATTCGGATCTTGTCCGGTGTATCCATACTGAGAAAGTAAAAACCAAGTTGTGACGAGTGCTCTCTCTAAGCGGTTGGAACAAGTCTGATTTATTATATTCACCCGACCACACTGCTCTAGAATGATTTGGTGACGCTTGTGTCGGCTTCACGGGAGAGATCCTGAGCGATGGAGTTCACATAGAGGCTCTAAGGTGTCATAAAAGGGCATTAAACAATCACATAGAGGCTCTAAGGTGTCACAGACTAGCATTAAACAATCACATAGAGGCTCTAAGGTGTCACAGACTAGCATTAAACAATCACATAGAGGCTCTAAGGTGTCACAGACTAGCATTAAACAATCACATAGAGACTCTAAGGTGTCACAGACTAGCATTAAACAATCACATAGAGACTCTAAGGTGTCACAGACTAGCATTAAACAATCACATAGAGGCTCTAAGGTGTCACAGACTAGCATTAAACAATCACATAGAGACTCTAAGGTGTCACAGACTAGCATTAAACAATCACATAGAGACTCTAAGGTGTCACAGACTAGCATTAAACAATCACAGAGAGGCTCTAAGGTGTCACAGACTAGCATTAAACAATCACAGAGAGACTCTAAGGTGTCACAGACTAGCATTAAACAATCACATAGAGGCTCTAAGGTGTCACAGACTAGCATTAAACAATCACATAGAGGCTCTAAGGTGTCACAGACTAGCATTAAACAATCACATAGAGGCTCTAAGGTGTCACAGACTAGCATTAAACAATCACATAGAGGCTCTAAGTTGTCACAGACTAGCATTAAACAATAACTGGTTAGTTTACGTTGGCTTTAGTTGCTCTTTTGTCAAGGGTTAGTGGGTAAAATTTAGTTTGTAAACAAAGACATCAGCTTGGAAGCACTGGTCGAACAAAAAGTGGGTTGTGAGGTGTCTTCATTTTTCTGGAAGAAGTTCAACACAGATTTACATTTAAGGCAAAATTGGCAAAATTTGTAATGTCTAAGATGTACTGAAGCATACTTATAACAGCATTCTCCACTTTTGTGTATGTGTATGTATATTTTTGTCACACACAACGAAATGTAGTTCTCTATGTTTTTAATTTTATTGAGGATTCCACAGAGTTTTGTATCATACACCACAAAATTTGACCCTCTATTTCTTTGAGTATGCTGACTAATTCTGCAGTATTTTATGTTATACATACCCATACATGAAACTTGACTGCCTGACCTGTTCAATGTGATGAGTCGCGAAAATATACAATATTTTGGTTTTTCCTTTTTTTTTCCTCTCTTCGTTTTTGTATTTGTGGCTTGTTAACCATTGGCAAAATTATTAATGTTTTACATGATTGGATCTGGGCAAATGGTGCAAGCTTGACTGTTTCCTAGATAAATTCAACGGCATTTCTAAAAACACTTTAGAACATAATTCTTTTTACAAATTTTATTCACCGCATCTCGATGTGTCAGTTATTTAATGATTCAGTAATAATTATTCGAAATGGTCCGAAAACCAGACAGCTTGAATTACTTGTTAAAAAAAAAAACACGAAATGGAACAGGAAAAGGGTAAAAATCAAAGTCAACAATGCAGCATTGGTGGGACATAAATATGAGAATGGGCAAACCTTTTTTTCCTACCGAATAAAAATTATTTGAATATTTACGAAAACAAATAACGATTAACAAATTAAATTACCGTTTTAGCTCGTTTTATCCCTAACGTCAATAATGATTTTGTAAACTTTTTTGGCCAGCATACATCTGTCGTATGATCAACCACAGTTATACAGAGTAATGAGAATAAAGTAAGCTTATTTTTTTTTACTTCTCTATTATTTTAAAAAGATTGCTGTAGATAATAAGAAAAATGTACACGGTACAATAATTTTGAGGCGTATCGAGTTTAATTGCTTTCATAAGTTTTTTCAAGTACTTTCTTCGTTGGAGATTTTTCAATGCTGGTGAAAAATACAAAAACAGAAAATAATGGAAGAGCGTGGGAGTCAGTTCTTGGCTCTCTTCACGCCTACTATCTCGCTCTTTCTTTATTCCTCCCTCTCTCTCTCTTTTTCTCTCTCTCTCTCGCTCTTTCTCTCTTCTCTTCTGTTTCTCTCTCTCCCCCTCTCTCTCTCTCTCGCTCTTTCTCTCTTCTCTTCTGTTTCTCTCTCTCTCTCTCTCTCTCTCTCTCTCTCTCTCTCTCTCTCTCTCTCTCTCTCTCTCTCTCTCTCTCTCTCTCTCTCTCTCTCTCTCTCTCTCTCTCTCTCTCTCTCTCTCTCTCTCTCTCTCTCTCTCTCTCTCTCTCTCTCTCTCTCTCTCTCTCTCTCTCTCTCTCTCTCCCTCTCTCTTTTTTTCTCTATCTGGGCAAGATTATTCCAAATTCGGGAAGCCCCATTAAAAAGCCTTTTCGCCCACTCAAACTCAAGTCTCTAGCCTTTTTAGGATGAATCTTTAAATATTAATTCCAGGATACTAATTATACACAAAAGTGAATCGATTGAAAAAAGTAAGACAGGTTTAAGCTTTGTGTTGGTAGCTGGGTGAAGCCGAGGAAAAAGGTGAGACCATCCATTCATGTCAAAAACGATGAGAAAGTTTATGGTAGGTCTCAGATTGAAAGTTCTGGAAGGAGGCTATGAGGCGAGATAATGGCGGAAGTAAATAAAAAGTGTTAATATACAAAGAGAATTCCACCTCTACTTAATGCCAGTCACTTCTAAGCCAAAGGAGTCACGTTTCTTGACAGCTCTACTTAACGCCAGTCACTTCTAAGCCAAAGGAGTCACGTTTCTTGACAGCTCTACTTAACGCCAGTCACTTCTAAGCCAAAGGAGTCACGTTTCTTGACAGCTCTACTTAATGCCAGTCACTTCTAAGCCAAAGGAGTCACATTTCTTGCCGCTTTCATCTATTTCACTCAGAGTGGCTTAGCTGACCGAACGCCCATTGCTCTTACTGCCACATTCGATCCATTCTTCAAAAACTTCAAGTTTCCATTTATTCGTATTGCAAGTGTAGTCGATCCATTCTTCAAAAACTTCACGTTTCCATTTATTCGCATTGCAAGTGTAGTCGATCTATTCTTCAAAAACTTCACATTTCCATTTATTCGTATTGCAAGTGTAGTCGATCTATTCTTCAAAAACTTCACGTTTCTATTTATTCGTATTGCAAGTGTAGTCGATCCATTCTTCAAAAACTTCACGTTTCCATTTATTCGTATTGCAAGCGTGGCAAATGGCTACAGACCTTATGATACTTGGTTATTGTCGGATTTAGCTTAGTACTCCTCACCTTCCTCACAAACCCCGCGCTGGAGATTTAAAAAAAATTCTTTGGTCCTTTGCTCAACGCCCCCAAAAGGCAATTACATCACAGATATGGCTATTCTAATTCCATAAAGATCTACACCATAACCCTTAATCGAAATGAAACCTGTCTGACATGTAATGACAGTTGTTCATAAAATGTGGCTTGTTTAATAGTTTGGAAACGTTCAACGCACGTGTTAGTGGATACAAGTTTGCCTCATTGCGCCGTAACTTATTCAGTTTTACTGATAATCTTTATCTGGAGATATAACTCATCCGTTCTATGTGGTGGCATCCTTCAGTAAATGGTATGGCTTCACTAATGATCCTTACCTGGAGTTATCACCTATCCATTCTATGAGGGGGCTCCGATAGTAACTAATACTAATATACCTTCAATAATGATCCTTACCTGGAGTTATCACCTATCCATTCTAGGAGGGGGCTCGTTTAGTAACTGATAATAATATACCTTCACTAATGATCCTCGCTAGTTATCACTTATCCTTCACTAATGATCCTTGCTCGGAGTTGCCTCTCTTCTTTCATATGTAATAACTCTTTCAGTAACTTATGTAGTTTCATATTGATCTTTACCACTGTTTCATTTTATATATTATTATGATTTCTCCAAGAAGCATGTGAGTGGCGCCCCCTCCCACGCCTCGTTCTCCTTGTTGGTGAGGCAGACCTGTGTACTTCTTCGAGAAGAGTCAAAGCATTTTGTTACCGTATGATCGGGCGAAGCTAGAAAACAAGTAAAGATGAAAATAGAAAGTCGTAGGGACTGTAATTAACTTCAGTGATTACATTGACAGCTCGTTTTCAGAATAGTTTTTGATTGTTATTTTATCATAAATAACTTCTTTGCTTCTTCGGGAGCAAAAATGAAAGGGTACGCACACCCAGTGTCAAAACAAGGCAAGAGTTATGATAGCTAAATGAAGGACCATGGCCGAATGTGGATGTTTATGCTTTTTTTTTTTCATCACTAACATCACAATTTTTATCTCAACCAAAGGTTAAACAACACGATAAAAGTTCTAAATCGTTAAAATTTTCCTCCATGTTTCTCTGTCTCTCTCTCTCTGTCTCTCTCTCTCTCTCTCTCTCTCTCTCTCTCTCTCTCTCTCTCTCTCTCTCTCTCTCTCTCTCTCTCTCTCTCTCTCTCTCTCTCTCTCTCTCTCTCTCTCTCTCTCTCTCTCTCTCTCTCTCTCTCTCTCTCTCTCTCTCTCTCTCTCCTCTCTCTCTCACTCTCTCTTTCTCTATGTATGTATGTATGTATGTATGTATGTATGTATGTATGTATGTATGTATGTATGTATGTATGTATGTATGTATGTATGTATGTATGTATCTATCTATCTATCTATCTATTTATCTATCTATCTATCTATCTATCTATCTATCTATCTATCTATCTATCTATCTATCTTACTCAATCTCTCTCCCTCTCTTTCTCTCTCTTCAATGTGAAACTATTGCCTACGATAGATAATTCCATAATTACTTACGTCAACATCTGTTACAACATGTTATACCCTGATTATTTGATTACCCCGCATAGAATCTCAGTTATGTCGTATTTACATGGTTTTCTGTTACAATAAAAAAAAACTCCCAATCTTGTGTAGTTGCCCAATTGAAGTTAAGACCAAAAACGAGAACTCTGAAGAACTGACGAGAAAGGGAAAAGTAATTCTTAAGCATTGTGAAATTCTGTTTGACCAGTATAAAATTATCATGATGGGATTGGACAAGAAAATTGCTGCTCTGAACAAGTTAAGTGTCATTACCTCATCCTTTCCATCATCGTAATCATCATAATTATCACCGTCATCATCATCATCATCATCATCACCATCATCATGATCATGATCATCATTATCATTATCAACACCATCAACATGATCATCTTCATCATCATTATCATGACCATCACCATCATCATTATCATCACCATCATCATGATCACCATCATCATAATCATCATCGTCATCATAATCATCATCAGCGTCATCGTCATCATCATCATCATCATCATCATCATCATCATCTTTATCATCCTCCCCATCATAGTAATCATCATAATCATTACCGTCATCATGGTCATTATCGTTATAATCATCATAATCATCATCACCATTATCATCATTAAAATCATCGAAATCATCCTCATTATAAATATCACCATTATCACCATATTTATTATCATCATCATCATCATCATCATAATCATCCCCATCACCACAACCATCACAATCATCAATATCGTCGTCATCATCATCAACATCATCCTCACCCTTATCATCATCGTCAAACCCCAATTTCGCGCTGAGACTTGCTAGCTAGAGTTCCAATAAAAAGACTTCCATCTTCATCACGGACAAATGACGCCGTGACAGCCGGCCTAATTCTTTACCAGTTAATAGATTTCCCATTATGTCCTACGTCCTGGAATGTGTTCATCACACCTGTCAAATTTCGCTCCTGCCTTGGCCTCGCATGATATACTGGTTATGAGGTCGTGCGATCACGTCCATCCAACGAGCTGGTTGGTTGGTTTATACCGAGATGAAGAACCTGAAGCGATGTCTCTTCTCTAGCCATGACAATAGAGAAACGGAGACAAGACTTAGTTCGCTGGTGAGACTTCTTATCCAAACATTAATATTGGTTAATTTCGTGGTAACACCTCACAGGTTTTGAAATGTAGTAGATTAGTTGGGTTTTTTTTTTTTTAAGAACAAAAGCTGGATAGTTCGAAAAATAATAACGCATTAATCCGTATAGAAAACAAAGGAACGATCCATTTTGATGTTTTTCAAAAAACAGAATATGCGCAGGTTGGAGAAAAAGCCCTCTGCTCCAGTCAATAATGTTCGATTTTTATCTCTTGAAGGATAAGGTTTACAACTGGTAAAACAGTAAATAGTCGAGAAGACGGCTCAGACTAGTCAAAATGTGGAATAGATTATAGATGTATCTGTTAAGTCATTGAGTCGCATAGCTGTTAGAGTAAGGGGATGAATATCTCAGAGAGGGAATGAATGAGTTTGTGTAAGAGACTATTTCAGAGACTGAATATATGAGTATTTATAAGAGAATATTTCAGGGACTGAGTATATGAGTATATATAAGAGAATATTTCAGAGACTAAATATATGAGAATATATAAGAGAATATTTCAGAGACTGAGCATAGGAGTATAATAGAATGCGTAAGAGAGTGAATCTATCAGTATGTGAAAGAGAATTTTTAGCGAGTCAATATATCGATATTGTATTAGAAAATGCTTTCGCGAGTGAATGAATGAGTTTGTCGAAGGGATTTCTTCAAAGAGTGAATGTACAAATATCTGTAAAAATGCCTCGGATGGTGAACATATGAGAATTTGAAAGAGGAAGCTTGCAAGAGTGAATGTATCTGTATGTATAGGAGAATACTTTAGCGAGTGAATTTAGGAGTACTCAAAATAAATGCTTCATAGAATGAATGTATGCGTATGTATCAAAGAATATGTCAGAGCGTGTATCAGTATGTGTAAGTGAATGCTTTAGCAAGTGTATGTATGATATATAGATGAATGCTTTAGCAACTGCATGTATGTTGTATAGATGAGTGCTCTAGTTAGTGCAAGTGTGGTGTATAGATGAATGCTTTAGTGAGTGCATGTTTGCTGTATAGATGAATGCTCTAGTGAGTGCATGTGTGATGTATACATGAATGCTCTAGTGAGTGCATGTGTGTTGTATACATGAATGCTTTAGCGAATGAATTTATGAGTTTCTGAAACAGCGTGCTTCAGAGAGTGAACAAATAATAACTGAAATGAGAATGCTTCCACAAACTAATGTATGAGGATGTATAGGACAATATTTTAGTTAGTGAATCTATAATTATTTTTAATGATGCTTCATAGAGTGGACGTACAAGGGTGTTTAAGAGAATGCTTCAGAGTATGAGTATGTGTTAAAAAAATGGTTTTAGCTTAGCGAGTGAATGCTTTTGAGAGTGACTGTGCGAGTATGTTTAAGAGAATGCCTTAGAGAGTGAATGTATGAGTGTGTATAGATGAACGCTTCGGAGAGTACAGTTATGAGTATTCAAAAATAAACGCTTAAATAAATGAGTATGTATAAGAGAAGGCTCTTGAGAGGGAATGTATGAGTATGTATTGAAAGTATCTGTTTTATATTTTACTCGATGGGATATCAAATAATCTAACCAAGAAAAAAAATTTTAAAAGAAAGAAATTATAACATGAATAATATTATTTTAGGTAATATTGGCCGTTTCAAATTATTATTCGTATGGTATGGAAGGAAAATAAAATTATCTCAGTAAACTTCTAACAGACTAAAGAATCCATATCAAATTTGATATATTTACATGTATATATATATTTTTTTAAATTTTTCATTTTTTACGATACCGCACTTGTTATCAAGTCAAAGTTAGACTAACATTTCCCTCACATAATTATGTTGTGCGGTTGACCTTGATTCTTTAGTGCTGTAAATAAAACAATTTGACATGTTAAGTTATTAAATTTTAAGATTTTAATCAATATCAACTTGGTTTTTTTTTATTGTGTAGTGATCACCGCATTCATTGTCTGGTAGCTGCAGTTTCGTTTGCAAAAAGATTTCAAACACCCAGGATATTATTTCATCTATCTTTTACTTTATTCATTCAACTCGTCCGTTCAATAAATTCCCGGTTTTGCTGAAAGCGTCCGTAACGCTCAACCTTAATTTGACGTATGATGTACTACGAGGCTTCCTAAAATACATACAGGCCAAGTCACCGATGTGGACAAGTTTCTGCAGTAAGTGTAAGAGTGAGCTTTATCATTTAACTATTCGGCAGAGTTAGGATAGTTAGATATTTTTGTTTTGTAGCCCTGTAATCCGAATTAATAATGCGTTCTGAGTACAATTACGTCCTATCTGTGCCCAAAAGTTAAAAGAAATAGATCATTACAACTCTAATGTGAAAAAGTTTGTTCGCTTTGGTGAACTGGCTTGATTTAAGGAAGCCTCGATGTATTCAGAACGTTGATGTCGCAAGAAGCCTTGGATCTTTAATCCATATTCTCCGAACAAACCTTCCAACCCGGATGTTCCTGTTATGAAGGATTGAGCTTGCCAATAGTTATTTCCTTTTGTGACATCCAATCAGTGGGGGGTGACCTCTCTTTAGGAGTTTTCAAAGCCTTTACTTACCCGGACTCCCCTATGACTTGATATAACATGAAAGTTGTTAGAGAGTATTATCTTCCATGGCAGTCATTGTGAAGCCGGTTGTTGTCCAGCTAATTGGTTGTATTCTTTTAGCTTTCCTATGGCGCTTCCCTTTTGTTACAGAAACAACGACTGTTAGTTAATATATAGAGAGAGGTCTATAATTTCTATGTTAGTGCGTTAATGAACCAAAATATGAAGAGAGAGAGAGAGTGAGAGAGAGAGAGAGAGGGGAGGGGGTCTGTAATTTCGTTGTTAGTTTATGAACCAATATATATATATATATATATATAAAGAGAGAGAGAGAGAGGGGGGGAGTCTATAATTTCGTTCTTAGTAAACTTATCAACCAAAATATGGAGAGAGAGAGAGAGAGAGAGAGAGAGAGAGAGAGAGAGAGAGAGAGAGAGAGAGAGAGAGAGAGAGAGAGAGAGAAAGAGAGAGAGAGAGAGAGGTTTATAATTTCGATGTTAGTACACTTGTTAATCAAAATATTGAGAAAGCTCTATGGTGTCGATGCCTGTTTACTTGTGGATCAAGACATTATCTCTCCACTGCCTAGTACAGAAAAATAAGCAGTACAAAAATCGACCGCGTCAGAAAATTGCGAACTGAGAAGAGGAAGAAACGAGCAGGTCTAAGAACGCTGGTCTCGGTCTAAGATCGCTGGTCCCCAGCATTAATTTTTCGCTCATCTGACAGAATCATTAGCTATAGGAAAATTACCACCATACCAGGAAATTCATCTACCACACTTGTTTAGCAGTTAGAAAGAGATTTTCAAACACTTTAAAAGGAATGCAACTGAAGGGACCACAACGATATCCTAAGTTCAGGATCGTTAAGTATAACTTTTTGAAAATTATATATGAAAAGACTCATTGCTGGATGATGGGGAGATCAAGGTCACTTCGCTATTCAGACAACTGACAAATTTCGCTCAAGAGACTAACTTATGTGTTAAGAACGCTAGAGTATTTTTATTGCCGTCCACTTGTTTACTCATACATAAGCATGAGTATAGGTAGCGCACAGATTGTTCATTGACCCTAGACATGTGATGGTGCTGGTCAGTGCACTAGCCTCTTGACCAAATGAAAAGACTGTAGCCAGTGACGGGAGCCAGGCTTCACAGGCATAGCGCACGTTCACAGTCACATGTCACTGCACAGGCGCACACACACACACACACATACACACTGACATGAAGTCAGTGATCAAATGGTGGCAGCTAGTAAGAAACCTAGACTACCGACTCACTCTGTATCATATATTAGCTCTATATAAAAACAGGATTGCATCTAGTTTATATATATATATATATATAATATAGTTTGAAGATAAGTTGGAATAATTGATAAGAGAGCTCAACTGTGGGAGCTTTTCATAGATATAGAAGATCTTACATTAAATTCTCTTCATACGATACTGATGTTTCAAGCGACAATCGAACACACCTCAGTCATACTCGAATAGAGCGGAGGACAAGCGATACCTTTTTCCTCCGTTTGAAACACCAGTGCCGCATGAAGAGAATTTAAGCTGAGATCTTCTATATCTATCTGTCTATCTTTTTATATATATATATATATATATATATATATATATATATATATATAGAGAGAGAGAGAGAGAGAGAGAGAGAGAGAGAGAGAGAGAGAGATACACCTGAATTATTATTGTATGTATTTATGACTTTTTTATGCAAATGAATACGTCAATTTTGAATTTCCCCAACAGAGACAATATAAAGTCTATCTTATCTTATCTTATTTGACTAAAGATATTTCACTTCAAAAATCCCTCGCTAATCGTCTCTCGTACTGAAAGTAGCACCATGTTTGATCTCTTGCTTTAAAACTATCTAGAAAAGATCCACAAGATCCACAGTTTGACAACATCACCTCTACCATATCTCCACCAAGTGCCAAATGGTCATTATGGAATTCTTGTGATGAGTCAACAGAGTCTCAAGGATTCAGTTTACATAAGTTTGATGCGAGGCTTTCCAATATACAGGTCAAATCACCGAAGTGAACAAACGTTTGCATGTTTGAGTTATAGTGATCTCTTTTCTTTTCTTTTTTTAACTTTTGGGCATAGTTAGGACAGACTTGTACTCAGAACGCATTCATAATTCAACCTACAGGCTTACATAAAAATATCTTACTGTCTTAACTCTGCCAAATAGTTAAACGCTATAGCTCACTCTTATTTTTGGTGCAAAAGTTTGTCCACTTCGATGACTTGGCCTGTATGTATTTTAGGAAGCCTCGGTTTCGTTTTATATGTCAGCTGTGAGGGCACCCAGCTTTCCGATACTTTTCGGCATCCAAGTTTTTCGTATTGTATTTGATAAATAGCTGTCTTTATCAAAATCCTTCGATAAATCTTGAACTCTGTATCGCCTGTCTTCACGAGTCAAATCATAGATTCGCAGGATGTTTTCTTCAGTCAGGGATGATTTAAGACGGTTTCTACCCAGCGTATGTCAATATCTGACAGCCCCCTGGCGAACTGCTATACTTGCTTTTTGTTCACGACAACCTTACCATAAATGAAAACACGCTGTGCATCGATGGCAAAAATACGAAAACTTTTATGGCGATAGTGACGAAGTGTAGACTATAAATTTTGTATCAATATCGTTTATCCAAATTTCATCACAACTGATTTAGCGGAATTAAAGTTATAACCAATGCCGATTCTTTGGTGTTAAATCCCTCGCATCGGAGAAAAGTAATGAAAACTTAGGACAATAATAAACTTATAATCTAAGTTTATCAATACGTTTATTTTGATCTTCGACTATTCTTTTATTTATTTTCTATACTGGAAATACTGGGTATCAGATTCAACCAATTTCTAACTGAAATTTTTGGAACAAGACTTTTTTTTCTACGTTGTCTTTTTTGTCAACAAAAGAGATGTATTTCTGTCTCAGCAATTCTTGAAATTAATTTCTTAATGAGTGTTATTTGATAACATTATTTCTGTGACCATTATAAATGTTGATAAACTGTGAAAGAAGTTGTTTCTATTTTCACTTCGTAATAAAAGAATCCAATTTTTAGCCTAATTTTTGACTAACAACCGAAGATCACACCACAAGCATTTTTTTCCTTACATTCAGTGCTGCAATTTTATTAGGAGACCAATTAATGTTTACAATGTTTACATGCAAAAAGGTTAAGAAAATCAATAAAGAATCTTGCACAAAGATATTATCCAAAGAACATTCTACTATGAAAATTTTGAACCAGGAACAAAAATCTCGGTGTTCAAGACAAAATATAAAACCGATGGACTGAGTCCATTAAACAATGGGTCACGGGACTAGAGTAAAGTCGTTAAGTCTACGACAAAGAGTAAACATCGTAAAAGTCCGTGAATTTTGAGGTATAATAGAGGCGAAGGTCAAGGTCAAGGTCAGGCTCTTCCCATCAGGACTCACTAAGTTCAAAGGACCAGAGTAAAGAAGTGTTTCTTGTTTCTACGGCACAGGGTAAAACATGGTAAAACTCGGTGAATTTTGTGGTACATTAGAGGCGAAGGTCAGGGTCAAGCCCTTCCCATCAGGCCTCATTGAGGATTGGAGAATTAGAGAGACAGCAAAGTGGCTTCATTATGGAAACAAAGAGGGTGAAGGTGGGAGAAGCGGCGCCCTCCATCCTCTCCTTATATGTCATTAGTAGTGGCCTCCCCTAGAGAGCTCTGAGTAAATCAATTTTATATGTTAAGACTCGTTGTGGTCAGTGGAGTCAAGAGTTCCCTCCCTTTACTCACCATATTCTCTACACCTTACTGTTTATAGATTGCTTCTTTGCTCTATCGTTCTGTCGGTATATCTGCCTAACTAATCTCTATCTTTCTCTATCTATCTATCTCGCTCTCTTATACTCTCTCTGTATCTATCTCTCTATCCCTCTTTCTCTCTCTCTCCCTCTCTCTCTCTATCTATCTATCTGTCTATCTATCTATCCATCTATCTATCTATCTATCTCTCTCTCTCTAAATTACTCAGGAACTGTTCCCCAGCTTTGATTGTTGATGACAGAAACAGGTATTTAAAAACAGTTTGGGATTGCATTGTTTAAACAACTAACAGCATTTTCATAATTTATCACCTAGTCAAGTGTTCTTTTGTTGTTGTTTTTTTTCAAGAATTGTGGCAGTCCTGTGTTATTAATGTGTGCGTATGTATGTATATATAAATGTATATGAGAAGACAAATTCGAAACAACCTTTACAAACAATCTTTCCATAAAGTTTGAAATCAGAACTTAAATCAAAGATTAAATAACTTGAGAATATCTCTTATTCGACAAATTTCAAATCTTAAACTTATGAAGTAAATCGAACTAAACAATGACTCAAAAATGACTGAAAGACAGCAAAACTCATACGGGGGTTATTTTTTTTAAATATCGAAATATTCCACATGCAAAGTGCAAAAGCGATTTTTTCCTTTGAGGTTAGATTACGTTAAACTGTCCGAAGGTAACACGCGATCTTTAAGAATTTTCACGCCAAATATGGCGATATCGATAATAGGCGGGTCTCAGACAGGTTCTCCATGTTGGGTAATTGATTGTCATTCGGATTTGACTACGAATACAAATATAAAACATAATTATCTTGTTATCAAAGTATTAAAAACATTTAAAATATAGCAACAAAGGCAGCAACAAATTGTAAATATAATATCTGATGTTCTTTTTCATAGATACTCTTTTCTAAGCAAGCGGTTTCTACTACGTTTAAATGCGGTTTTTTTTCTAGCTCAAACATTCTGAAATGGTGATAGCCACAAAGATGAAAAGTATTACCTTCATCATCATGATCATCTTCTTCATCATCATCATCATCATCATCATCATCATCATCATCATCATCATCATCATCATCATTATCATCATCATCATCATAATCATCATTATCATCATTATCATCTTCATCATCATCGTTGTCATCATTATCACTACCACCACCATGATCATCATTATCGCCAATCAGTCAATCAACCAATCAATCAAACTATAGTTATCATAGACGTGATGTATGAAAACTTGATGTTTTAATCTAGAGGTGATCGTTTTTCAAGTACTACGCGTGGCAAATTTTTCAATGATCCAGAGAGAGATTGATAGACCGATAACTAAATAAGTAGATAGAATGATAATTAGATAATTATGGGATAAAAAGATAGATCGACCGATAAATAGACAGATGGATAGATAGAAGAATAGATAAATAGACAGATAGACAGATGGTTAGATAGATAGATAGATAGATAAATAGACAGATGGATACATAAACAGATAGAGTGAAGTCTATCATCTATCTATCTATCCATCCATCTATCTATCTATTTATCTATCCGTCTAACTATCTATCGTTCTATCTATCCATCTATCTATCTATCTATCCATCTATCCATCTATCTATCTATCTATCCATCTAACTATCTATCTATTCATCTTTCTATCTATCTATCCATCTATCTATCTATCTATCTATCCATCCATCTGTCTATCTATCCATCTAACTATCTATCTATCCATCTATCTATCTATCTATCCATCTATCTATCTATCTATCCATCTATCTATCTATCCATCTATCTATCTACCTATCCATCTAACTATCTATCTATCCATCTAACTATCTATCTATCCATCTATCTATCTACCTATCCATCTAACTATCTATCTATCCATCTATCTATCTATCTATCCATCTATCTATCTATCTATCCATCTATCTATCTATCCATCTATCTATCTACCTATCCATCTAACTATCTATCTATCCATCTAACTATCTATCTATCCATCTATCTATCTACCTATCTATCTAACTATCTATCTATCCATCTATCTATCTATCTATCCATCTATCTATCTACCTATCCATCTATCTACCTATCTATCCATCTAACTATCTATCTATCCATCTATCTATCTATCTATCTATCTATCCATCTAACTATCTATCTATCCATCTAACTATCTATCTTTCTTACCTAATCTAGTCCGAGATTACACGCCGATCTTTAAATGACCCATGAGAATGATCAGAACGATTATCAATATTTGTTAAGCAAGATGCGGCCTGATGATTTTTCCACGCAACTTTTTCAAACTCCTGTGAGGAACAAACATACGTATCCTAGGCCAAAAACAAGAGATTTGTACACGTCTTGTTGTCCCGCGGCCTAGATATTGATTATAACTGACATAAGTTGTCTTTCTTGTTGAACCGCCGGGTTTCTGCAGCTTCTGCAAAATTAATCAGACGCAGTCGCCGGCAAAATGAAGTCACGTGATCAAATTATCTGGAACTATTGAAAGTAAAACCTATTTTATAAGGACGTGGAGTGTAACGCAGTTTCACAATAACGGTTATAATTATTCATTTAGTATGGTGGATCAGAGTAATTTCCCTTGTCTTCTATAAATCGTGAAATGTTAAGTTCTCCTTTCGAAAGCAACCATTAGTTAATTTCAGCTAAAAAAAGGAAGCTTGACGTGATTAAATTTGAGAAAATGTGTGGTGTTGAAGACTTTCCCAAGATGGAAAATTCAAACGTGTGTAAGTTACACTTTAAGGATAGGAGTAACGGTGGAAAAGAAGAAAAAAGCTGAAGGTTGTAGGTGAATTGAAATTAAAATATCAAAAGGCCTGTCAATTTTTGCTTGTGTGAAAGTTTCAAGGTCTTAGCTTAAGGATTTTTAATCTTCCACAAGTTTCCTTTCTCCCAATTAGC
Organism: Elysia crispata; assembly: GCA_033675545.1. Lineage (NCBI taxonomy): Eukaryota > Metazoa > Mollusca > Gastropoda > Plakobranchidae > Elysia > Elysia crispata. Next base: position 87,731 of record JAWDGP010004286.1, on the reverse strand, counting down.
AGTCACTTTCAGACATTTTGAAACACCAAAAAAAAATAAAGATATGGAAAAAAAACAGTCTTGTTTGAACCATTGTGAAATTCTGACCGACAATCATTATTATATGGTGTAAGATGCTTTCTGAAATACCAAGGTTTAGAGTCCATTTCAGACATTGAAGTAAATGTAGGCCTACTATTGCCCGTTTCAAAGATCAACTGAAAAACAAGGGAGGCCATACAAAGTAATGAACGAACCAGTTGTATACGTCTACAAAAAAAGATAATTATTATTTATTTGTAATTAAATTATTGTTCTGCGTACTACTTGTCCAGTAAATTCTTCATATTATCTTTATCGCACGTTTATCCTGCCATTTGAAGACTAAGGTGTTTCTGCTATTGGATGAGGTAAAACAAAGCACGAAGAATATTATTACTCACAAAGTCCAAAATCAAATGAAAACAACTTTTCAATCCACAGCTTTTAAAATAATTATCCAGCAAGTGCTGAGCTAAGGACGCCAAGATTTGTTTCCAGTATTTGGTAACTGGGACTAAAATCTACTGAATGAAGCAGGGTCTTAGCTCTAACGATGCCATGAGGTTTGGCAAACTTGCTATACTCAGGCTAGAACTTGTTTTATCGATACCTAAAGAGATGGCGATACAACCTTTCAAACTTCTTAAGTCATACCAAACCTAATACCAACAAATCTAAAAATGCCGAGATCACCTTTAAAACTGCTATAGTCACATCAGACCGTAGCTCTAACAATACCTAGAGATCTAGAGATAGTGAGATCACCTTTAAAACTGATATAGTCACATCAGATCGTAGCTCTAACAATACCTAGAGATCTAGAGATGGCAAGATCACCTTTAAAACTGATATATTCACATCAGATCGTAGCTCTAACAATACCTAGAGATCTAGAGATGGCGATACAACCTTTCAAACTTCTTAAGTCATACCAAACCTAATACTAACAGATCTAAAGATGCCGACATCACCTTTAAAACTGCTATAGTCACATCAGACCGTAGCTCTAACAATATCTAGAGATCTAGAGATAGCGAGATCACCTTTAAAACTGCTATAGTCACATCAGACCGTAGCTCTAACAATATCTAGAGATCGAGAGATGGCGATTTAACCTTTCAAACTCATACCAGACCTATTACCTACAGATCTAGAGATAGCGAGATCACCTTTAAAACTGCTATAGTCACATCAGACCGTAGCTCTAACAATATCTAGAGATCGAGAGATGGCGATTTAACCTTTCAAACTCATACCAGACCTATTACCTACAGATCTAGAGATGGCGATATCACCTTCAAAACTGGTATAGTCACATCAAACCATAACTCTAACAGTACCTAAAGATCTAGAGATGGCGATATAACCTTTCAAACTCATACCAGACCTATTACCTACAGATTTAGAGATGGCGAGATCACCTTTAAAACTGCTATAGTCACATCAGACCATAGCTTTAACAATACATAGAGATCTAGAGATGGCGAGATCACCTTTAAAACTGCTATAGTCACACCAGGCCAAAGCTTTAACAATACATAGAGATCTAGAGATGGCGAGATCACCTTTAAAACTGCTATAGTCACACCAGCCCATAGCTCTAACAATACCTAGAGATCTAGAGATATCGAGATCACCTTTAAAACTGCTATGGTCACATCAGACCATAGCTTGAACAATACCTAGAGATCTAGAGATGGCAAGATCACTTTAAAATTGCTTAACTCACGCCAGACCATACCTTGAACAATACTTAGAGATCTAGAGATGGCAAGATCACTTTAAAATTGCTTCACTCACGCCAGACCATAGCTTGAACAATACCTAGAGATCAAGAGATGGCAAGATCACTTTAAAATTGCTTAACTCACGCCAGACCTTAGCTTGAACAATACCTAGAGATCTAGAGATGGCAAGATCACTTTAAAATTGCTTCACTCACGCCAGACCTTCCTAGAGATCTAGAGATGGCGAGATCACCCTTCAACGTGCTAAATTCACACCAGACATTAGTTCTAACAATACCTAGACAGCTAGATATAGTGAGCTATCTTTACTCCCCATGACTGCATTGTAGATCCGTGTCTGCTGTTCTCAAAACAGATCTAGCAGTGATCGGGATATGAGCGGGTAGATAAACCAAAGCTGCACGAATATGTCTTCTTTTGAAACAGTCAGCAAGTCATTCAGATATTTACTTCTTTCCTTGTTCTATTTTGTTGTTGTTGTTGATTGTTGTTTTTGTTTTGTTTTTTATTAATTTTAATTTTTTCCCCTTCATTTATTGAGTCACTCCTGTTTTCATTGTCTTTTCTTGCCTGTAACATATATATTTTTTCACTTGTAGACATTTTGTCCCATTAGTTCAAACATCATCATAATAAAAATGTCCCCTTCACCCCTTCTCCCCCCTCCCCCCCACCCCCACACCCCCTCCCCTGGGTCAATCGCCAACTCTTCCTCTTCTCTGACATTACTCTACATTCCTCGCCCTGCAATGAGTTATGACGCTGAGGCGCAGACCCTGGTCTAGCCGCTGTTCCCCAGGTCCCTGGACTATTTACCTTACGTCAGCCGGGACAGCCAACCTACTTCCGCGTACGATGCACGCACTCTTTATAAATTGCGTTACTAGGGATGGTTCCCGTGTTTTTATGACTTTTGTTGACCATGTAGTTAACTAATATTTCAGCGACCCATTTCGTCGTTCGCTTCGAGTACAAATCATATATAGTTTGCTTTGTCGGACCGCTCTGTGCGGTAAATAGCTAAGGGAAGAAAGAGAAAACATGAAGCAATTCGCTTAAAGAACTTTCTTTCTTTATTGGCACATTTTAAAGTAAAGTTTCAGTTATTTTAAAACAATTTATAGCAATACTAAGTTGATAGCATGTGTGCAATATTGGAAACAAAATGCTATTGATGGAAATCTGAAATTATTTGATGCTTTTAGTTACTTCAAAAAGATATTTCTTGATGTAAAAAGATTAGATTTCATGGGAGCAGCATTCAGATAGTTACACAAATATTTCTTTGGACAAATTATTCGTCTGACCTTTTCCATTTCGGACGCAGAGACTAATTTACTATGAGATCAAAAAGGGAAAATAAAACAAAACATGACAAAAAACTCATATAGGCAAATGGATATAAAATTAGAGATACGATAAGTCTATGTGGACATCTCTAAACCTTTCAGAGAGAGAGACAGACAGACAGACAGACAGGCAGGTAGAGACAGAGAGAGAGAGAGAGAGAGAGAGAGAGAGAAAGAGAGAGAGAGAGAGGTAAAGGAGTGGTTTATTATAAATCACCTATAGTTGATGCATCTTCGAAAACGTAAACCAGCAATGCAAATAGAAACCCTTAAAAAGATGAACCCAAATGCCTGTAAACTCTTTAAAAAGGGTTTTTGTTTAAATTGTTTTTCATTTTTTTCAAAGAAAAAGCCATGTTTTATAAACCGGTCAAAAATTACTATAGTGACAGAGTAATGATTAAATTAGACATTGATCGAGATTCTTGAGCAGCAAACTTTAGCCGTATTCTTTGGTATTTATTATTAATGTCATGGAGCCTCCGTGATGCAACAACTGACAAAGCGAATCGTTCGTAAATGAACCCAGAACATAACAGCATTTCTAACCCTGTATTTGAACATCAGCAGCCTAACCTAGAGTCCTCAGTGTTACTTGCACGACCGCTTTCCTAGAGAATGAAACTTAAGTCTGTGTCAATAATCGGAACTGTAGAGTTCTGGTTAACCAAAGCGTCTGGCTGTTTTTGCTCTAATGATAAAGTTCACCGCCAATCCTTTTTTACTTTAATCTAAAACACTAGCTTGCTCTTCAAGAGGACTGAAAAGTTGTTAATATAACATAAGGTTTTTATGCAAAACGGCGACGGGAACAAATATAAATAATTTTGTTTTATGTAAATAATGTCCGCTTTTATTGTCACCGATGTGGGTCGTGATTTCGTCTCATCATTAATTTTTGTCGACGGCTTTCATTGCCTATTAGTCAAGCTTGTGCAAAAGGAACTTATTGCCTCATACAGATGAAATAATGGATCTTGTTCGAATAAAGAGCTCTCTTGTTTCTCCTCAACGACTTCATGGAAGGCCATCAACAGAGGATTGCGTGTGTGCAGTCATTGCTTCAACCAGACTCTATCTGGCTCTAGTTATGGTCGAAGTCTATGCGCTTGTTACAACTTCATAGGGTGCATTGAGAGAAATACTAAATATCCTTTCAGTATTTTGTCATGCCAATCAACTTGTTAGCAAACGATTTTGCTGAAGAGAGCAGACGCAGTAAAAAGTGTACTTATAAATCTTTGAATTTTCTTTCTTGAAACTTTTTGACTGTTTTACTATTCATTTCGGGTTGGGTTTTTTTTTCCCCTCTTTTCTGATGGTTTTTTTTTTTTTTTTTAAGTTAAAGTAAAAAGTGCAACTCTATAAAACGCGTAACTAAGAATATAACACGAAAAACACTTGTGCAGATAGTAGACTTGTTAGCAGAATAAAGGACCGCTAACTTTATCATAACTATATCTTGCTTATGTTTGCAGAAAAAAAAACAATTACTTAAGTAAATATAAAGATTCCTTTAGTATGTTATAAACATTCTTTTTATCTGTGATGTCGAAAAATAGAATGTCGGAAAGATAACAATGTGTATTGTCTAATAGAATTTGTGTTTGTTTCACTAATTTGAAAAACCTGTACGACGGATGCTACTTATTGCCACAGAAATGTTTTCTGGCAGAAATAATGCATTATGTGATACAAAAAATAATAATAATATAGTGGCAGTTTTTCATGACTTGAATAAATCTTTATAACAGTTTTGACTGATTTATTGATTGAATGATTGGTTGTTAAATAATGAAATTGAGTAAAATTGATGTTTGTTACTATTAACATAGTGGTTGATTGTTTCATGATTGCACCTAATAATTGAACGAGTGAACGGAATAATATTCTACTCTTTGATTAGTTGATTTCATGACCCATTTGATACATTTCTATACACTTCAGAAACATATTTACCTTTAAATCCTCATAAGATGAATAAGTTGATATGTTTAAGGTCTCGATATTTTTTTTTTCAAATTTTATACTGAGGGTGGAACAATAGCGCTGTGCGGGTGAGACGCATCCCTTCCTCTCACCAGTGACATGACTAGAACCCTGGCGGATGGTCGCCCAGGTGAAAAGGTTAGCTGCTAACTCTGCGATCCACGTGCCTACACACGGAAAACAGTTTGGGAACCCCTGAAATGTCTGGGAAAACAATATGTAGACACCCACACGATCCAGCACGCGCGAGTTTGACGAATATTAAACTTCGGCGAACGACTATAACGGCGTCCTATTATCTTTGTTATAAATCTTCCACGATGCGTCATCTTTATGAAAGATTTAGGATATCGTGTTTTAGGGATTTTTATACGAAACACCTATTTAAGTTTTGTCACATCTTGATGATGCTGGAACCTTTTCCGATTCCAATTTAAAGCCGATCGAAGAGGGAAATAATACATTCAAGTATGCCATAGGATAAGAATTTTTTCATAAAACGGTTTTTTTCCAGTATTGTGTATTGTTCAGACTCGCAATCTGCTTCAACCTAAATAATTGTTATTTACCCGTCTCTAAAAGCACTTACAGTAATTGCTATGTCGGTAGATGATGATATTGCTAGCTATTATATAGAAATACAGACGAATGGTTTCAGTTCTTAAAGCATTGATATTATATTATTCTTCCCTTCAATTAACTGAGAAGAAGACTCACTACGCTTTGAAGAGAGATAGAGTCCTTAAGTAAAATTATGCTAACTATCATCAAAGAGTAATAATTAAGTAATCATCTTAAGAAGTAAAGATTCCAGTTACTATGACAATTTTTTAGTTTTGTCGGTTATGATGATGAGTGAACTTGACATGATAAACTATGACAGCAGAACAGTGTCGATATAACTAAAACATAATTACGTGAGAATTTCAAATTTTGTTGTTGTTTTTTTTTTATTTTTTTTTTTACACTGTGTATTTATTTTATCCTAAACGTTATTCACTTTGCAACAATTTTCTTCGAAACCCCATTCATCATTGCCATTCTGTTATCAGTCATCCACCAAGGTTCAAGACTTAAAAAAACCAGGTTTGAAAAGATAAAATCTGATGAAATGCTCAAGTTCTATCTCAGTTTTACAGTTTACACTTAAACTTCAAATCTTGCATTACCTTTGCTACTCTTTCTCGTTTAAAGTTTTCAATATGAATGAAGGATTTAAATACGATATAATAGTTAAAGTTAGATATCAGCTCTACAGGCCATCCCTGCAGATTCACGTATCCAATCCTGAAAAAAAACTCTGTCTTAGAAACAGAGATAGAGACGGAGAGGCAAACAGATAGAGACATAAAGATGGAGACAAATATAAAGACAGAGAAAAAGAAAAAGACAGAAACAGAGACAAAGTTACATAAACTGACAGACGGAGACAAAAACAGAGAATCAAAGAAAGATATATATATATATATAGATAGATATAGATAGGGGGAGAGAGAGGGAGAGAGCACTAAGGAAATAGACTATAAAATTTAGAGAGATCGATATTTTTTTTTCTCAATAGCCGTTGAAATCATTGCCGGATTATATTGCATAATGAAAGACAGTTTCATCACTTTTATTTCCTTGACTTTGTTTTATCCTGAATCTGAATATATTTCAAAGTTAACGTAGTTAAAAGTGCTAAAGTGATGCTGTTATATCATGTAGGTCTCCGATACCAGAAGTGTCAATTTTTAGAAATATGAACTAGCACGGAGCTGCAATAGAATAATTTAATATAAATAAAAACAAAACTTTCGACACTCAGTTTTGACCGATTGTCAACTCTCTATGATGAGGTTTGTAAAAGGTAGCACCATTTCTCAGATTTCAGTGTGAACATTCTAGAAAGTTTTAATTATAACAATGTGTATCATCATAACTGCCAAGCTACCGATTAGTTTACAAAGATTTTTTCGTAATTCGTGAAAACGGCTAATTCTTAATTCCCCAATCTGTTTGAAGATAATTCAAAACGCTTATTATAAGGTTATGTAGAGAGCAACAATAAAGTGCAAACGTTTACATATGGCCATGTATTCATACCTACATAAAGATAACCGTTTAACACGATATATAAATAAATGAGTATTCTTGCAAATTAGTTAACTATCCTTTTTATAGCCTGATAGAGCTTTCTAGTTCTCAAGTGTTTCAAAGGCTTGGAACATTAAAGTCTGTTATATTATTCCAGCTTCCCCGCCATCACTCAAGAGCTGCAGCCCGTTTATGGAATATTTATTTAATAAATCAAAGCTTTCCATCCCCAACGGTAAATTTGAAACTCAGAATGAAACCTCCAAGGAGCTTCGATCTCATCGTATCCGTGTTTGATCTTTAAAGTAAGGAATCATGTTTGGTCTGTCCATTAAACGTAGCGAAAGATCTTTGATTTTTAAACTAGATATGTGTGCTACAGCCCAGCCTCTACTTCGATTCTGGGCCAGCTTTCATGTTTTTAAATAAGTCATGCGCTTAGATTTCAATGTCCAGAGCCATAACGTGTTAAAAAGACAAAAAAGCATTTCTTGAAGGGGAATTTTTTATATATTTATGAATTTTAGCCTTAACTTCGTAGGCCTGTCTAGATTGGAAAAGAGCTGCTTGTCTAAAATGCTCAAGGTCCTGCGTTTTCTTCTTTACTTCTCCTTCCTAGATCTCCGTGCCTCCCTCTTAGAATTAGACCAGCCAGTTATTGCGTTGCTCTGAATTATTGCTCCGTAAACCGCTAAGAATGCGATCATTCGGAAATCTAATTTTCTCTCTCGGCCGCGCCGGCTTATTCAACGCGCGCTCGAGAATCGGATAAAAACCAAGCAGGTTTTGGGAATACAAAACTACAGCGTTGTCATTGTGTATGTTTGTCAACGTGTTCCATCAAGGTCGGCCTATGCCTGGCTAGCGGTGTGGGATAATAGATGCGTTGATTGAGAATTAAAAAAGGAAAACTGGCTGGACTGTTGTTCAAGAATTGGATCAGGATTGTGTTAACATGCAGAGCATCATTTATCTGTTTGCTCATCTATTAAGATCTTCAAAGGTCTTGTCATATACATGATATCATCATCGAGTCTTTTATCTCTGTACAACTTTATCCTTTATTTTTATTAAACTCGTAGAACTACTTCTTCTAAATTCTCTCTCGCTCTCTGTTTCTCTTTTTTTCTGTCCTTCTCTCTCTCTCTCTCTCTCTCTCTCTCTCTCTCTCTCTCTCTCTCTCTCTCTCTCTCTCTCTCTCTCTCTCTCTCTCCTATATTTTGATACATATTTCTCTGTCACTCTCTTCCATTCTCTGTTTCTGTCTCTGTATCAGTTTCTCTCTCTCTCTTTCTCTCTCTCTCTTTCTATCTATCTATCTATCTATTTATCTATCTATCTATCTATCTATCTATCTATCTATCTATCTATCTATCTATCTCTCTCTTTCTCTTTCTATCTTTTTTGTGCCCTGCCTCTCGCTTGAATTTTCCTTTCTTCCCTTTCCTACAACTTCTTCCTCCTCTAATGCCATCTATCGTTCAACTCAAATTATTTAAAAACTACACGTCAATAGGATATAGCATTCACACTTTTTCAAATTAAAAAAAAAAAACAGCCACACGTGACTTCCCTGAAAGAACAAATAGTTACTGGCACCAAACGAAATTCAGTTTATCATGCCTCAACAGAAAGTGTAAATCAGTGCTTAGAAAATTGCAAAAGACTTAGAACTATTTTAATATAACTAAACATCATGTGGTATGAGCGAGGCTTCCTGAATAAAACACACAGCTCGATGCATTATGCCGTTCCGATATGATAAAGCCTGAACTTTAAAGTAAGCAGATTGTTTAGTGACGTCACACTTTTTAATCCTTTTGCCATAGGGTGTTCTCAAATGTTTAGCTACCAGAGCTAATGTACTTAAGAAGAATAGCGCAGTATTTCTAGTTCTTTATTATCAAATGGGTTTCATTTATAACATAACATAAGATAAGATGATGTAGATGAGATAAGATTTAATTTATTCATCCCTCTAGAGGAAATTCAAAAATGACATGACCATTAACATAAAAAAGGCAAAAATACTTACAATGAAAATTCAGGTGTGCATGCAAAAAAGCATACAAGTTCATATATAAGCTAGATGCCTTCGTGTTTTTATATAAATCTTGTGAGTTATATAGTGTAAGTTTACATAATCATCAGGGATGAAATAAAAAAAGAAAAAAGAAAAAAGTGTCATGTGGAAAATTTTAAAATATTTTCTTTATAAAGATTATAATGAATGAAGAAATAAAGTGTTTCATAATGATATAGATCTATCCCTTTCTCTTTGTCTTCCGTTCTCTCCCTCTCTCGCTCGCTCTTCCTCTCTCTCTCTCTCTCTCTTTCTCTCTCTCTTTCTCTTTCTCTCTTTCTCACTCACTCTCTTTCTCTCCCGTTTTCTTCCTTTCTCTCCGACATGCAACGTTCAGCTGGACTCTAACAGAATCGTCTCCGAAATTTAATCATTTTCATGGATTATTGAAAACTTTAACAATCTATAGGCTAGGAAACTCTACAACATTCGTCCTAAGATCAGGATTATTGGATTATTCTAAGATCTCTTTCTCTGTCTCTCTTTCTCTCTCTCTCTCTCTCTCTCTCTCTCTCTCTCTCTCTCTCTCTCTCTCTCTCTCTCTCTCTCTCTCTCTCTCTCTAAAATCTTCTCACAAAGTATTTTAATGATCTTGTTCCTCTTCTGATCAACTGATCGTAAGTGATGGCAGTTGTCTTGCCTTTCCTCGTTTGAGATTACAGAGGTTCTATGATTCAGTGATTTCTTTGTTATTTTTGCAATATAATTTTTCAAATCTCATATTACGATTTGTTGTTAGAATTTCCTGACTGTTTTCTGAATCTTGCGGGTCTCTAGCCCGTATAAACATATTGCTGTGGCGAGGGAGAGGGAGTCTCAACAAAAGATCGAGTGGTATTGTTACCGCTGCAAAAATGGATATTGAATTTCAAGGAAGATTTTTTTTCCAAAATAATAAAGAGATTAAAAAAATTACAAGAGAAAAGACGTCACCCGCATCCATTATTATATCCGTGGTGGTCGTGCGATAAACAAATGACACATCAAGATATTTCTAAGCTGAAAAATTTATACTTTTATGAAATAAGTTTAAAAAAAAAACCCAGAAAAGAGTAAAAATGTGAATAGATGATCATTCTCCAAGCCAAGGAAAAAAAAAACTACCAGCAGCGTGTTCAATCAAGGCCATCTGTAAAGTTGACTGTATAGAAGGTCTTGGTTCAATACCACAAATAAGGAAAAAGACCTCTTCACTTAATTAAAGTCTTCTCCTTTGAACAAAACGGTCTAATTTCAAGAAAATTCACGATAGGTCGAAGTTATTTTGCGTTTCCCATGCCTGCCTGTCTTCTCTCCTCTTATTTTCTCTCTCTCTCTCTCTCTCTCTCTCTCTCTCTCTCTCTCTCTCTCTCTCTCTCTCTCTCTCTCTCTCTCTCTCTCTCTCTCTCTCTCTCTCTCTCTCTCTATCTATCTATCTATCTCTCTCTCTCTCTCTCTCTCTCTCTCTCTCTCTCTCTCTCTCTCTCTCTCTCTCTCTCTTTTCTATATCGCCCGTTCTCTCTGTCTCTTTATCTCCCGCTCCATCTGTCTTTCACATACACGCCAGGTCACAAGTTTGACCATCTCAAACTTCACAACTGAAACAAAGTATGAAAGCTTGAATAAATTTGTTCTCTCGGATTAATAACAATTACCGAAATAGATCTGTAGTTAACCAACATAATCTAAAATACATTACCTGAAAACAGCTGTCTTTATTTTTCAATTCTGTTCAAATATCCTTCAAAACGCCCATCTTAAGAATATGCTAAGATGCGAACACAAAAAAATTTGTTCAGGCAGCGGAATTTATGATTGCTCCTTTAATATCTATACCTATATAATACACGGTGTTCAAAAATACATTGAGATTTATTCCAAAAAATGTTAATACTAGTTAACTATTTTTAATCCCAGAGCTACATTTGTTTCCGTTTTTGAGCAAACATGTACCCACAACAACTACCGCAATTCTATAACTGGCTGGAGGTTTTGGTCTGTAAATTCCGCTGGATTTCCGCCGGAGCTCGGCTGTTTCATTCTTGTTACGACTCCTGTAGCTGTTCGACCATCAATCATTGATGACGACCATTTCCGCGAAAATGTGAATCTGTAACTGCTAATGATCCTGTCAGTTCACTGGGACCTCCACTAACCTCAAGTCGCTAGAATCTAGAGGAGAACCCGTTTAAATTTAAAATGCAATGATTTGGAGGATATTGCCAGTTTGGCACCTTAGTATGTGTCAGGAATACTTTGATTGGGACATTAAACATACGCCAGGAAGTAGGAGACCTTGAGACAACTTCTTGTGGCTGTAATTGAGATGTGTAGAAAGTCAGGACAGCTCAAGTTTAACCTAATCTCCGGTTGGCTTTCACACGAGAAAAACTCATTAAGACCTAAAGTCATGTGACCTCTTGCTACACCCAAATAATGAGCTTCAGGCTCCGTTTCTTTTTTTTTTTTTACAGTTGTCAATCTTTGGTCGTCGAAGATTCTGTAAGATTATTCCAATATCGAGATGTTTATTATGGTTTGTATGACTTCGGTTGCGGTTAATGTTTCTTGAAAACTAAAAATGTTTTTGAAAAACTAAAGTGGATTTTTAGGAAATTTCCGTTGCCATGTAAGAATAATTTGGTTCTAGACAACAAGGCAAAGCATGAAAGCGAAAGTGAAAGCAAAAGTAAAAGCGATATCGACCGGGACATAAGAGCTAACTTCTAGGTTTGCGTCTGACACATCAAAGTCCTTCCCTGCTTTAAATTATAATACAGATACCACACAATCGTGTCCACCTCGTATGATATTCCTAACATTGGCAGCTCAGGTGGAGCTATCGATTTTTTGCCAAACCTACGAAATATTATCCACTATGTAAAGTCTCTCTCTCTCTCTCTCTCTCTCTCTCTCTCTCTCTCTCTCTCTCTCTCTCTCTCTCTCTCTCTCTCTCTCTCTCATCCTCTTTTGGGTTAAGCTTTGGAATAAAAGAATACTGACATCAAAACATTGCTTTAAGTATATAAAAGTCGAGATAAAGAAATGTTCTAAATGATGTTCAGATAACAAATTTTTAAGTCTCTAGAAGGTAATGAGATTATACAAGGCATAACCATTGTGCTCTTTGATTTCTCACTTTACTTTTTTAACCAGGCGCCGAGTGAGGTGTACTTAGTAATCAGAATAAAGCTTCAAGAATAAAACATTACTATGTGGATTCAGTACTATATGTCAGGACGGTCACTAAGAGAGCGGTAATAATTATAGTTAATGCTGTATAATTATGACCATCACGATTCCCTAGTTTTTTTTTGGAACATGATTGTGCGGATTCAGTATTATTAAGAGCGCGGTAATTTAGTTAATGCTATATAATTATGACCATTTTGGTTCCATTGTTTCTTGGAACATGATTACGGGATAGGGTATTTTCTTTATTTCTTTCAAATATTTACCTTTCACCGTGTATTTCTTGTCGATAGTCTTAATAAATTCATGAATCAATTCTTGATTAAAGAACTGTAAATAAGACCACGAGAACAAGATTAGCTTTTAAAGATGGAGAAGAAAACATGGGGGAGGGGAGGACGTTTTTTACCTGTTAGAAATTTAAAATGATCTACTATAGAACAAGGTTTTATATCGCTTTACTAAGCTTTATCGCAAATTCTGTAATACGGTAAAAGCTTGTTTTCCTCCTTTTTTTCTCAATTTTCTAATCCTGGTTGATATAACAGTCGTTATATTTTATCCCGAGCAGAAATATAAAAGAAAATAAAAACTAATGTGTGTCTAATCCTGGTTGATATAACAGTCGTTAGATTTTATCCTGCGCAGAAATACAAAAGAAAATAAAAACTGATGTGTGCCAAAGTTTTTATAGCTTTTATTTGACACAGAAGCTAAAAAGAATGAACAGGAATCCTTCGTTAACCTAGATAGTGGCACTCACAAGGAAACTCATAAAATTTTCCAAACACTGCGAGTCTCTGCTCGTAATTTTTTTTTTCTTTTATTAATTGACAGAGAATGTTATGTGAGGATTGGAGGGGACCAACACTGGTACAGATAAAAGGTTTAAAAATAAATTTGACACCTACTAAGCAAATAAATCTTGACCTAATCCATGATTTCTAAAAGAAGAGTTGATACCTTAAGATTTTATTATTTGACTGTGTATTAACGATACATACCCTGAGTTTACCCCTCCAGAAATGTTCGGCATAGAATTTTGATAAATTTTGAGAGATTTTTTTTAAGCAAAAAAATTTTTAAACACCAATTATAAACAAAATTAATTAATAATCACAATATGGAGCGATAAGGAGCTCAAGTATCCAATAGAATTTAAAAATGAAAAACCTTCTACTTACCATAAGCAAGTGTATGAAACCTTTACGGGTCAATGATGAAAAATACTTGCATTTAAGATTTCTTTTTGTACAAAGCATTCGTAAGCGCAAGGAAATCGTGTGAGCATATCATCATGAAATAGGCTTGATTGAACTCACTTTTACAAAAGCAAACAGTTGTGCAAGTAGTTGAGTGACACAAATATAGAATTTCTAAATATTCTCCTTCTACTTCTCTAACGGTGCGCATCATTCATATGACTGAATCATCGAACAAAGAGTTTTACTAGCCCAGTCTACCACTAGCGGGGATCCAGGGCTTCTGTGACTTTGTCAACTCATATATCTTATTTAGATCAATACGGGATATTCTAGAAACTAATTAATCTGCTTAATGTAAAAAGGAGAATACCAAAACATTCAAAAACTAATTTATTGTTTTGCTAATATTTTCTAAGTAGGCTTTGAAAATAAAAAAAGAGGGACTCTAGGTATCGCATTCCTTTAAAAACCCTTTGATAATTTTATGTTTTTTAAGTACAGAAATAAATACATTTCTTATATATATGTATGACAAATTTAACGAATTGTTTTCTTTATCATTCGCCTCCGATAGGTCAGATAACGAGAGAAAACAAAGAATTCTAGTGCCGAAGACGTTATTCCCATAAATAAACAAGATGGTACTATCTAAGCCTATACTTACACTCTCATATAAAGAAAAATGTTCGCTAAATTACTCCCAATGCAAATAGCAGTTCACTGTGGCCAGACCATATTGTAAACATTGCTTTTAAATTCTTCTTTTTGAATTCAAGGAGAAATTCAATGCGTTTCAGAAGCCAGTCGGATCCAGGTACTTAGTTTTGTCATAAGTGTAACAGCAGCAGCCTTGTAGAGAGATATAAGGGGTCCTTCAACGATTTGTAGCAGCGGTTCTATTGTCACAGAAGGTCGCACTTTTCTTTTAATTTGATGCGGATGTAAAAAAAAGGGGGGGGGGGGGGGGGGAATGCATTCATGCAGCTATTAGATAATAACCGGGATAAGAAAAGGTAGAGAGAAACAAGAGAAAGAGAGAGGGAGGGATAGAGAGAATAAGGAAGAAACACAGACTGAGGCAGTATGGCATCACATAAGAAATGGAACTGGATGGTGCATAGCAAAAGGACTAGAAAGGTGTACAAGATTTTAAAAAAAACCTAATAATAATACACAGTGAATAATCGGTAAAATTATATAAATAGATTTCGGAATTCCAGTAATAAGGAAGCTGGTCGAAGTTTATCATTAAAGTTTTGTTTTTCTTGTTCTTTTTTCTTGTTTTGTTTTTGGTTTTTTTTTTAATCCACCGAAGAACACACTTGACGAATGTAAATAAAAGATAAAAGTCGAAGTACGTAAATGTACGTAGAGAATTTGACCAATACTGCTTTATTCGAAAGCAGAGTTTATTTTTTTCTAAGAAAATGGCTGAAAAATGAAGAGGTCTAAAAAAATTTATTCAACATAGGTGTGGGCTCTGTGAAAATATCTTTCCAGGTAGATAAGTCAGGAAAGTTTAATGTTTGCGTAAGAAATATCGAAGAGAACATTTTTCCCTTTCTGTGGGTTGTTTTTTTTTTTTTAATTCAGACGTAATGCCAGGACAATGTTCAGAAAACTTAACGCACTTCAAAGTTTTGTCATGATAGAAGACTCTTGAGAACCGAGTCTATAAAGTGGGAAGGAACTTTTATCAACTTGATGAGGGATTTCTTAACATGTGAAACAGGTGGTCATTACAGGGAACGGTAAATTTGTAGATTCGCAATCATAGTTCATTAATTTTATAAAATGTAAATCTGTTTATGGATCTTTATAAAAACATTTATATTTATGATCATGTAGGTTTAAATAACTGCGCGGCTAAGAATTCCCGCAAGGCAATGCACTTAATGCGAAAATTTACAACTTTTTTATAAGATGGGGAAGATCTTTATGAATAATCACAGGGAAATGAACTTTTAAGCACTTTTTGCGGATTTTCATAGCCTCCTAATAAGCTTATAAAAGGATCTTTCAAAAGATAAGGATAATACTGAATTAGCTGATTTTTCCATATTAGATCTAGTTATCACTCACAACTGTTTATTATGGGGAAATAAAGAAAAAATTTCTTTTGCAGTTTGAGTGACCCAAATTTTTATAATTATGCGAAGGAAATTAGGAGTTAAGGACAAAATCCACTTGAAAGCGGTGTGTCGTCTTGAGTAATACCTGATCATTCTCTTTCCCGCCACATTCCTCTTCTTCATCTCTCCCTAAATTGTGTATCTTCATGCATATCCTTGGAATATCCATACTCTTCTTCCTTTTCTATTCTCAACATAGATCTCTCTCACTCTCTCTCTCTCTCTTCCTCTCTCTCTCTCTCTCTCTCTCTCTCTCTCTCTCTCTCTCTCTCTCTCTCTCTCTCTCTCTCTCTCTCTCTCTCTCTCTCTCTCTCTCTCTCTCTCTCTCTCTCTCTGGTTTTTCTTTCTTCCTTCCATGTTTGGCTGTTTTTCTACCTTTGACTTCTTTTTTCCGTCTCTGTTCTGCTAGGTTTCTTTCATTCTCTTTCTTTTTTCAATATCCTTCTCTCAAGTTCCATCTTTCTTTCTATATCTCAGCTTCGTATCTTCTTTAAGGTGGTACTATATTGTATTTTCTACACGCCACTCTTAATTTCAGTTCACAAAAAGTTGTAAAACTGTTTCATTCCTGTATTGGAATTTTGGCCGATCTTATAATTCAGCGCTTTAATCTTTTGACATGGCTTTGTCGAGATTTGGGTAACACTCCGACTCACATGTAAATTTATCATATTCACAAAAGTTTTCCGCTTCTCAATGAAAATAAAATTCACAAAATTAATTTATATTCCCTTCTCGCAGTCTTTTACAGTTTCCTGATCAACGGTTACCACTTTCTTTCTTTCCAACCTTATGTCTTAAAATCTTAGCCTCCACTTTTCTCCTCCGTGCGACCGAATTGATTTGTTAAATCCCAGGCCCAACACCGCTCTCTCAAAATCGAGTTTGGGTCGGAAGTTTTCAAACTTAATGAAGTTCTCGGATGGAGCTTCTGTTAATTGAGTTGAGGGAATACTTGTCCGTCTTGAAAACAGATCACACTGTTAACTGGCTTTAATTCCATTGTCTTCTCTCTTTTCTTCTCAGGAAAAAGAGAATAGAAGGTGTGGAGGGCAAAATGAAACAACTTCCTCTAAAAATCTGATTATAAAGATATCTTTTCTCTCTCTCTCTCTCTCCGTGCATAATTTCTGCTGCTCGGTGCTCATGTCTCCAGTAAAGCCTTTAAGATGTCCGCAAGTTGTAGCTTCCACAGGGAAGAGACTGATTTATTACAGATATTTGCATTCAGAAACACCGCCAATTTTGTCTAAAGAATTTACTCCTTTCTATGTAGCAATGCTCGGGTTAGAAAAACACGGATGCTTAGTTCTGCGGTACACATTTTATCATAGGGAAGACCTTTCTTTTTCTCTGTATCTTCCATAGTGATAATTCTAAACACTAATAATTTAGTATCTCGAGCTGCTTTCTGGATGCCCATAAATAGAAAAAACAACTGACTCTCCCCACGATGTCCATCAAGATAGAAATATTCCTGACTCCGCTGTAGCCGAGTGCCAAAGTCGTAGAATCTCTGACATACTACTAGTCGCCCATCAAGAAAATGTTATGTCTGACACACTTTTTGGGAGTACATCAAGAAACTGTTATGTCTGACGCTCTTCTGGACGTTCATCAAGAAACTGTTATGTCTGACACACTTTTTGGGAGTGCATCAAGAAACTGATGTCTTACGCTCTTCTGGACGTGAATCAAGAAAATGTTATGTGTGACACACTTTTTGGGAGTGCATCAAGAAACTGATGTCTTACGCTCTTCTGGACGTTCATCAAGAAAATGTTATGTCTGACACACTTTTTGGGAGTGCATCAAGAAACTGATGTCTTACGCTCTTCTGGACGTTCATCAAGAAAATGTTATGTCTGACACACTTTTTGGGAGTGCATCAAGAAACTGATGTCTTACGCTCTTCTGGACGTTCATCAAGAAAATGTTATGTCTGACACACTTTTTGGGAGTGCATCAAGAAACTGTTATGTCTGACGCTCTTCTGGACGTTCATCAAGAAACTGTTATGTCTGACACACTTTTTGGGAGTGCATCAAGAAACTGATGTCTTACGCTCTTCTGGACGTGATTCAAGAAACTGTTATATCTGACACTCTTCTGGACGTTAATCAAGAATCTGTTATGTCTGACACTCTTCTGGACGTTCATCAAGAAACTGCTATATCTGACACTCTTCTGGACGTGCATAAAAAAACTGTTATGTCTGACACTCTTCTGGACGTGAATCAAGAAACTGTTATGTCTGACACTCCTCTGGACGTTCGTCAAGAAACTGTTATGTCTGACACTCTTCTGGACGTTCATCAAGAATATTATATCTGACATTCATCTGGACGTGAATCAAGAAACTGTTATGTCTGACACTCTTCTGGACGTTCATCAAGAAACTGTTATGTCTGACACTCTTCTGGGCGTGCTACATTAAGAAACCATTATGACTGACGCTTCTGGACGTGAATCACGAAACTATTATGTCTGACACCTATCTGGAAGTACATGAAAAAAAATTTTATGAAAAGCCAATAGAACGAAGATATAAGCAAATAGGTGTTTGGCCGCAGAGGAAAGGAGGCAAGAAGAGGCATCGTTTGTACATGAGGAGTTCATGCGACATCCTAGGAAGAAACGATTTGAAAAACTTCGCTATGGTTTATGATTTAAATACACAGAGGAAATAGATGAAAAGTCACATAAATTCTGTTTCAAAAGACGAAAAAAAAAAGGAAATCAGGTAATCAATGCTTGCAGGGTCATTTGAGGGTTTATCAAGAGAAAAGAGTTCTGGGCTGCATCAGAAGACGGTCCAGACACAGGTCATCATTTCAGATGGCAGAGATCCATGGCGGGGTATTGTCTCAGATACATAGTTATCTATTTATTTAGTTTGTTTGGGTTTTTTTTAAGTAACTTATATACAATCTTCTATAAAATCGTATGAAATTCAATTAATTTACTCTATAACCAGTCAGTTTTCACGTTTCTTTTTTTTTTTTTTTTTTTTCATTTTTCTTGGATTTTGTTTATTTAAGAAGAATTTCTTCTTAGTGTTTTTCACAGCGGTCGCTTTGATATAAAGAAGAAATTTGGAAATATTCCTCTTTTAATTTTAATTAAAATTTATGATTAAACTTTTCTATCTTTATTTATTTCAAATAGAGTAGTTTTTGCTCTCTATTTTAACTAGGTACATTTTTGGCGCTAAGAAAGTATAGAAGGTGTTTGGTATAGTTTGTTTGTTGTTTTTAAATCAACAAAAATATTTAAAATATGGCTCAAAATGTTATATTTTAACTTTAATCACTATATTACTTGTAGGGATCAAGAAAAGATTACCTTAACCTAAGTACAAAGTGTTTATATTTTTCTTCATATCTTCCTTTTCTTCTTTCTTTTTTTAATTTATTTTCTATTCTATGAATTAGGAGGCCAAATTTGAAAGTTTTCATTCAGTAATGAAGTATAAAAATGCTGAAAATTGCATTGGAGAGAAAATGAAAACTTGTTCAAGAAAATGTTTAGCAAACATGAAAGAATTGTGATTGATGAAACGATGGTTGAATTTGGCACATTGATCAGGGAATCCCAAAGAATCCTAAAAAAATAACGGGAAATTTCCTAGGCAGCTGATTATTATAAATTTGCATTCGATTTTTATTTATTAAGATATTCGGCAATGAAATGAAGTGTAAGATGGCAAGAAAACTTCAAATATATTGCTGAGGGTGACACAGAGAGAGAAACACACACACACACACAGATAGTTAGAGCTGAGAGAGAGAGAGGGAGAGAGAAAGAGTGATATACAGAAAGAGAGCGATTAAGTAATTTAAAGAGGAAATGGTTCTCTTTCTCTCTCTAGATTACTTTGTTTTTGTCACTGGCTGTTTGTTTGTCTGTTTGTCTGTCTGTCTGCTTCTCTCTCTCTCTCTCTCTCTCTCTCTCTCTCTCTCTCTCTCTCTCTCTCTCTCTCTCTCTCTCTCTCTCTCTCTCTCTCTCTCTCTCTCTCTTTCTTTCTTTCTCTCTCTCTCACTCACTCACTCTCTCTCTCTTTTTTCTACCTTTTTCTGACATCTGTTGCTCTTTCTTTCTTTTATTCTTTCTTTTTTTTCTCTCGTCTCTTGCTTTCTTCTTTTATCACATAAAGCAAAGTGAATTTTGAAAAACTGATAATTACAAAAAGTTGCAATAAGAAAGAAATATGATATGTCAAAAAACAGTGCAACAGTACTTAAAAGCAAAATTAAAAATAATGAACCTAAGACTTAAAGAACAAAGAACTAATTGCGACCAGCAAAATTGTAGTATGGTGCTTATTTAGCTCAACTGAGATTCTACAAAAAGAATAGTAAT
Source organism: Elysia crispata (assembly GCA_033675545.1). Classification (NCBI taxonomy): domain Eukaryota; kingdom Metazoa; phylum Mollusca; class Gastropoda; family Plakobranchidae; genus Elysia; species Elysia crispata. The sequence continues at coordinate 67,595 of JAWDGP010004286.1, read as the reverse complement.
TTAGTCTATTTTAAGTGTATTAATAGAATGACTGATCCTTTCAAACATTCATTATCATTTTTAATTGTAATTTTAAAAAAATGTGCAGCTATAAATTTCTCCACGAATGTGCACCTTTAGACACCTTTTACCAATCCATGCCCTTTAATATAAGTTTAAAAGGACTTAAAATATGTTTAAACAGAGTAGAGTTAGCTGATTTCTCATAATAGCCGGTTCTCGGAAAAACTCAGATCAAACAAAATAAGAGACGCGTAATGAATAACAGGAAAATAAACACTTGTAGATAGTGATAATTTAAAGGTACTGCATTAATATTGGGTCACAAATATTGTGAAAATCAAGTCCCTATTGGGCAGTAAAACCGTAACAGTCACCATCTGGCTATTAGACGGACGAATAAGATTGGGGCGTTCCTTCAAAACCTTTGAAGAACAAGGAGCTGGTGTAAGGTGAGTGGAGTGATAAAAGCAACGAGATATATATATATACACAGAGAAAGAGAGAGATATATATACAGAAAAAAAGAGGAAGAATAGAGAAAAAAAATAGTATCTTTTGATGATGATGAAAATGATAATAAAAAAATAGAATGTTCTTAGATTTCAAAATATTATAAATTTTTAATTTATATAATTTATGTTTATCTGTATACAACGTCTCGTCTCCCATACATCTCTTCCTCTCCTTCTCTCCTTCTCTCTTGTTCAAAGAACGATAAACTCAACAGAATTTTAAAAATCAACCAGATTAGAACTAAATACAGCATCAGCTAACTTCTTGGATTTTGCACGGAACTGCAAGCCAAGAATGATAAGTTTCAAGTAAGTACTTATACATCATATTCTTCTGAACATGCATAAATCTGTACTTTTAACATCATCTTTGTGTTTCCTGTTTATTTTTAATTAAAGTATCCCTAGCCTGATCTAATTATCATTCAACTCGTCTGACTTGATTATTTTTAGCTCAATGTAACTCGATCATCACTCAGTTCAATGTAACTTGATTATCACTCGGCTATATAACTTGATTATCATTCAACTATGTAACCTGATTATCATTTAGCTATGTGTCTTGATTATGAATAAATTATTATTTCGTTTTAGCTTGATCACTATTCATCTACATAACTTGATTTTCACTCAGTTATGTAACTCTATCATAACTCAGCTCAGATTCTCATTCAGCTCATGTATCTTGATTATCAATCAGCTGATGTTACCCAGCGGAAAAAAAATAGTGGTATGATTAAAAAAAATATTATTGAAATAGGTGAAACAATATTCATGTTTGGGAATTTCGGATTATTATCTTTCATACTGCGTTTTGGTTGATGGCCTTCTGGTGAACTTGCCAAAGTTCATCTATGAGTGGAATAGTCGATTGGTCAAGGTACTCACACAGCTTTCGATCCGAAAAAAGATACTAAGGGGTATCATAGCTTTGGCTGATCACTTAGTGGACCACTCAGCTTTCACACGTGATCATTACAAGACGATGTTACTGTACAGAAATCTTTTCATCACAACAATTGCGACTATCCTTATTGAGATTCCTCAGTTCACCACCGCGTATTAATCTCCGACTTTTGACCTTACGGAACTAATTATTGCAGACCGGAAATCTTCCTGTGGCGCAAGAAAAGCCTTCAGTACAGAGACATTACGCTATATTAGGGTGCGTGATAAATAGATCTTTACAAAGCCTCTTATCCCCTTTGTGTTACTGGTCAAGGGTCTAATCATTGGGTCTTACACTGAAGGTCGTGGTTGTGACAGCGGACAGTGTCGGAGGAAGGTGCGGAGTGAAAGTTTCAGCTTGATCACTGGCACGGTGGAAGTTTTTGAAAAAAGAATTAATGACAAAGTATAGAAATTTTGACAAGATTTACAGGAATTAATCCGTTAGATTAAACCAGAGAGATCTGGACGTTATTGATTAAATGAGAAGATATCAATGACAGGTTTCAAACGCTCTCTGAGACTATGTCCATCTTCTATCACTCCTTCACTTTACTTCACTGGACTGTATCTCCATCAATTTATCTATGTAGCTTTCTTCTCCTTTCAGTTCTGCTTATTTCTTCTCTCTCTCTCTCTCTCTCTCTCTCTCTCTCTCTCTCTCTCTCTCTCTCTCTCTCTCTCTCTCTCTCTCTCTCTCTCTCTCTCTCTCTCTCTCTCTCTCTCTTTATCTCACTGTTTCAGTATCACACATTGTTCTTGACCCCTTCTCCCTAAAAGTATATCATCACCACTACCCGATTTTTCCATTATCTATGAAGGACTGAATTAAACGTGATAAAGCCAGAGAGGTGACGTCCCCTTGAGTCTTTGCTCACATCCAGAATCCAATTCCAAGTTCGTTGTCTTCCCACTCACATTGTATATTGTTGATTTTTTTAATTTTCTCTGTTCTCTTAATGGATCGTCCTACATAGCCAGACTCGTTACAAGTTCAAGGTGTCGGAGGATGCTAAAAGAATGTTGAGGGGGAAAGAGAGGGCTGGAGACCTTGTAAGATGAAAAAAATCTTTTTGACTTGATCTCTCTCACCTATATATTTTCTATTATATCTGTATATTTGTTTATTTTTTTATATATCTCGTGCTTTCTCAATCTCTCTCACTTTTATAGCATGGTTATTTCGACTTTGCTAATAAAATACTCGATGTAGCGTCATCTTCTTAGATACCTAGAAAGAGTTGCAAGATTCTTAGTTTAAATCAACCATTACAAAGATTTGTAAAAATATATGTTTAAAAGCATTTTATAATAGAGACGCGCGAGGAAAAGATAATGTAATGTTATGTTATAATCTTTGTAGTTGACTGAAATAAGATATGAGTTCCCCGAAAATTGAACAAAAATCAAATTAACTAGATAGGTCTTCAGAAAAACGTGTTTATACAAGGGTTGATTTCCGATCTTTTCTTAGAACGTCAATGATAATTATTGAAAGGGAAGGAGCAAAACTTAGTTAATCAGACAGCAAAATTAGAATGCTTGACCAAAAGTAACCAGAGCAAGAGATGTCGAAACACTTAATCAAAAGGGGAAAAGCTTTGATGGAATAACTGTTATAGATACGAACTGATAAGTGACTTCAAGCTTTCTTAAAATTTATAAAAGTATCCAAATCAATAAAATGCAAATGGATACCTTGCTTTTCTAAGAATTATGAGTGTGTGTGGATTTTCTTACCAGAAAGAATTGACGTTTTTGCAAAAACAAATAGCATGTTGATTGAGTTGCTAAAGGGAAAACTCAATAGTACACTAGTTTCCTCTCTCTTTTTTTCCTTCTCTCTCTCTCTTTCTCCCTCTCTTTCTCTCTCTCTCTTTCTCTTTCTCCCTCTCTCTCTCTTTCTCCCTCTTACTTTCTCTCTTTCTCACTCTTCCTCCCTCTCAATCTCTCTCTCACTCTTTCCCCTTCTCAGTCTCTCTCTCTCTCTCTCTCTCTCTCTCTCTCTCTCTCTCTCTCTCTCTCTCTCTCTCTCCCCCTCTCATCTCCCTTTCAGTCTCCCGCTCAGTGGCTCTCTCTACCTCTCCCTCTTAGTCTCCCTCTCTTTCTCTTTCTCCCTCTCTCTCTTTATGCCTCTCAGTCTCTCTCTTTCTCCCTGGCAGTTTCCCTCTCAGTCTCTCTCTCTCTCAGTCTCTCTCTCTCTCTTTCTCCCTCTCAGTCTCCCTCTCAATCTCTCTATCTCTCTCTTTCTCTCTTTCTTTTTCTTTTTCTCTCTCTATCTTTCTCTTTCTCCCTCTAAGTTTCTCTCTCTTTCTTTCTCGGTATAATCATTTTCTTACACTATTTAACAAAGATGAAGAAATAACACAAATGTCATGAATATGTCATCAACATTTCTTCCCACCTTTTGAAGCAAGGCATTTATAGTGACAGGTAGATGAAAAAAACAAGATTATTTTCTTCAAATCAAGACATTAATTTTTAGTTGTAATAAAAGATCTCTGACAAATAAATCATTGCACCACGTATTATGAATAAGCCTTGCTTGGCATAATTCATAACTTAACTTTTCATATTTTTTTCATTCCTATCACTCTCTTTTTTTACATGTATAAGCTTTTGATAGACTTGGAAAATCAAGAAAGAAGCCAGTTATAAGATTAGTTATAATTGAGATATATTGAGATAAAGATGTGTAGGTGGAGGCAAATACTTTTATCTGGATCTTGTAAATAAAAGGAGAGATATAAAGACCATTTGTAACCCTCTTTAAATACGCAAAAGCACCCCAACCTCGACAAATTGACCACAGGATTCTGGGATTTTCAGCTTGTTTTGTTATAATTTTGTAAAATTCAAATCTTTTTATACGTCTATCCCTTTTAAACATTCATTATCATATAAGATTTTTTTTTTTTTTTTTAATTGACTGTTATGGGCATTGAAGAACTTCTGCAAGGCAGCCACTCTTTACGCTTATGATAATCAAATTCAGAACCGCGGCAAGTTCAAGAAAAAATTGTAATAGATATTGTTGAAACAATTGATGAAAATCATTAACTTAAATTATGAATAATCAGATTCTGAGGCAGTGATAACCACAGCCAGTTGATATTTAAGGGCTTTATGAGCGAACTGTGTGGGTATGTTGAACATGTCTCCTATGCAGAAAAGAAATTGTTCGGACTCGTTTAAGCCCATATGATTTGTATATAATTTTTAAGGTATCTTACTTAGTGATCAGTAAGAATAGGATTTTATTTTAATATTAAAATTTTGTAGTTGAGGAAAAACGACAACTTCGTGTAGTTACTGGCAATGGATGCTTCTTTGAGATGAATCAACTTTTGTGAGGAAAAAAAAAATGAATATAAGAACTAGAGTTATTATCTGTAAAATTTACAGTCATTAAAAAGAGCTTTCCCCTAGCTCAACTATTTCTACTATAAAGAAGCTAAGCATCTCTCTCTCTCTCTCTCTCTCTCTCTCTCTCTCTCTCTCTCTCTCTCTCTCTCTCTCTCTCTCTCTCTCTCTGTATATCTATCTATCTATCTATCTATTTATCTATTTATCTCTCTCAGGTATTATCTGTAAAATTTACAATCATTATAAAGAGCTTTCCCATATCTAAACTATTTCTACCATAAAGAAGCTAAACATCTCTCTCTCTTTATCTCTATCTCTATCTCTCTTTATCTCTATCTCTCTCTCTCTCTCTCTCTCTCTCTCTCTCTCTCTCTCTCTCTCTCTCTATGGCTAACTGGATTTCTTTAAAGAACTTCTTTTAACATATATAAAATCGATCCATTTCTTTGTTAATCTCTGAAGTTCTTTCCTTTCATCAAGATTCTCTGTTAATTGTTACCTGCTGGGAATTGTCAAGAAATTCCATCTAATTATTTTTTTTCTCTCACGGTTTATGAAAAGACTTCCGTGTTTTGATGTAAATTTAGCCGACATCCGCACGAGTTTCTATGGTTTTTACCAGGATGTTTTCATACTTTTATGCTTGCAGCTCCATCTCTTACTTTTGCTGCTCCTCTTTTTCAATGTTCAAATATCACAAACAACTCAAACATTGAAGTTAAAAAGATGTTTTTGTTACACTTGTTTTTAATTAAAGCACTTCATATTTTTAGGTATTCAAAAACATTTTTATCTTTGTTTGAATTCAACTCATGGCAAATGGTGTTCGAGAGCAGGCTAGCTGTTTATTTCCTTTTTCTCATTGACACAGGTACACGTTCTTTCTTTTCTCTCTCTCTCTCTCTCTCTCTCTCTCTCTCTCTCTCTCTCTCTCTCTCTCTCTCTCTCTCTCTCTTTCTCTCTCTATTTCTTTCTTTCTTTCTCTTTCTCTATTCTTCTCTCTCTCTCTCTCTCTCTCTCTCTCTCTCTCTCTCTCTCTCTCTCTCTCTCTCTCTCTCTCTCTCTCTCTCTTCCTTTCTTACTCTCGCTCTCTTTCTCTTTTTCTCTGTCCCTCTCTTTCTCTCTTCTTCTCTCTTTCTCTTTGTTTTTGGTTTTTTTTTTGGTTTTGTTCCATACAAACACATCTATGTACCCTATAATTATTATCTACCTTTTCACTCTTTCTGCCAAGACGAAAATACACTGCAACTGAATTAACCGATTGCGATTCTGGCTATGGTATTTCTTTTTTCATCAATTCTCCACGGAAGCCTACACGACTCTCCAGTCCTATCAAATCCCTCTAACCCATCCAGAGCCGCTACTGTAGATACTAAGATCACAACACTCTAGCAGACTCTAATGACTTTACGAGAAGATAAATCTCGGAGAGAGAGAGAGAGAGAGAGAGAGAGAGAGATGAAAGAGAGAGAGAAAGAAACACTTCCAAAGAAAAAAATTGAATACTGTTCCAGCTTAGAAATTGGTTCCCATTTTGCGTCTGTAATCTGAAATCGAGATTATAGTGGGTTACATTTCTAGAGAGTTATACCGTGATCGTCTTTTCCGGGAGAATAAATAGACTGGAGAAAAGAAGGCCCAGGCCATCGGGGGAAGGAAAAATAAATGATTCTTGGTTTCAGCTGACCAGTCAATGAGGATTTATCAGAAAATGTTTGCTGACTGCTTTCAAGGTACTAAAAGAAGTTTTGGACTTTTGTGTAGCCTTCAAAGTCATCCTACGCTCTACAAGTTTAATGACTCTGGAAGAAAAGTGTAGTCCGGTAGGTACGTTTTAAGAACTAATGAGAGAAATAGTTCTAGAAAACAAGAATAGCTGTGGAGTTAATCTATGTATAGAATCACTTGACTAGTGTTGATAGTTACAACGAAAATGGCATTTTCAATCGGATGACAATGTCAGTGGTGACACTGATGTATTTTCTCAGAACTAGACTTATGGATTTCATAGCGTTCTGAAACACGCAAGGAGATAAAGGATTACACTTCATGGAAAATCAATTATGAAAAAACAAAACAAAACAAAAATTCATAATCGAATTGACATTTTTCATGCATTTTTTATAAGTTCTCTGTTTCGAATTATTGAATTAAATGAAGACATAAAAACCCGTCTCCAATGCAGGTAATATCTCATAAACTCAACAGCACAAAACCTTGAATTAGCATCACAATCTGAAAGTCTCTCTTATCTCTTTTTCTCTCTCTTTCTCTTTGTCTTTCTCTCTCTCTCTTTCTCTCTCTCGCTCTCTCTCTCTGTTTTTCTTTCTCTTTCCCTATCTTCTTCTCGCTCTAGTTATCATCTCTGGCTTACTATCTATCCATCTCTCTGTCATTCCATGCATCTATTTTTTTATAACTCTTCCTACACTAGAGAGAGAGAGAGAGAGAGAGAGAGAGGGGGGGGGGAAGAGGGGGAGGTCACGTCTCAAATCCACACGAGCACTAAATCTTCAATTTGTCCCGCAATCTGTAAAACTTTCATCGTTCGCTCTCTCTCTCTCTCTCTCTCTCTCTCTCTCTCTCTCTCTCTCTCTCTCTCTCTCTCTCTCTCTCTCCCTCTCTCTCTCTCTCTCTGTCTCTCTATCTTTCTCTCGCTTTCGTTATCTCTCTCTTTCTACCTATCTATCTCTGTGACTCTATGTATCAATCTAATAATGACTAGAGATAGAGAGAGAGAAAGGGGGGGGGGGGGAGGCTCTGTCCGTTTACCTCGTAGAAGAACCGAAGCAGGTGGACCCCATTACAGAGATCGGATTATTCTCTGTTCAAAGCCCGTTGGATCAAGACAGCTTTACAGAGAAAGAGAGAGAGAGAGAGAGAGAGAGAGAGAGAGAGAGAGAGAGAGAGAGAGAGAGAGAGAGAGAGAGAGAGAGAGAGAGAGAGAGAGAGAGAGAGAGAGAGAGAGCGTTTAAATTAGTACCGGATTGGACATCTCGTTAACACGAGAAACACATCATGACAGATGGTTGGTGCGACCTGACTCTTCAATCTACTGTGTTGTCCATCTTTCTTCTCTTGTTTCAAACAGGCGAAATACAGGTAAAGCATCTAAATGAGGATACACGCACGGGTTGTCACAAAATTGTGGAAAACGAGATTTAACGTGAAAATATGATTTTTGAAAGACTTCATGTAAGTGAGCGAATAAACGATGCATGACCATTGTTTAGGTTTCGAGAGAATATAAATTGAGCATAGTTATTATAAACCTCGGTTCAGATGTGTAAGTGTTGATCAAGCTGGTTAGCATGCAATGGTTGATACTTAGATTTTTCGATTTTATCTTCTTCCCATTAGAATCAACATTTTTACTTGAGTGAGTATTTCACAGAATATTATCACTCTTCCTGGTGTACACATGTCTATCTGGAAGGCTTTTTTTTAACCTTTTAGCTCTTAAATATCTTTTTTCAGAACAATGTTTCAATTTATTTTTTGCTTGTTTAGCTGTTCAAATTTGTTCCTAGTTCGAATAATTGAAAATAATATAGATGGCGCTGTTGGAAACAAACGAACTCAGATTGTAATGGAAGACAACACCGTAAAATAACTAGCATGAAGAATGAAGCTTGGAAAAATAGCATTTGTTTCATAAGACAGATTGCCATGTCACTTTAACTAACCATTAATCCTAATCAGAAGATTGAGTAGGGGGAAACGGTAGATTAATCCCAAACGGTTTTAAGTAATTCGGGAAAATTATAGCCACAATGAAGCAAATCTGTTTTGCATGCCACATGCATATTAATGAATTTTTAAGTTTGGTTTTCGACGAAAGCCGCGCTTTGATGTTTTTCTCTTTAAACAATATAATTTGATTTTGAGATTTAAATTGAGATCTAGAGCTTTGAATTCTTTGCAAGAGGGATACATTTATATTCACAACAAGTTTCACTATCACCAATTCTTTATCTCTATAACTGAAAAATACCAGTTTTCTAGACAGCTGTAGCCCTTAAGTTTATAAATTATCACTGGATATCCAGACTTTGCGATTTGTTATTGCTTCACTTGGCCCTTTCAAAACTATCCTTACAAGGGTTAAATTTAATTTCGTCTCTGATGGATTTGCGGTGGCCATATTACCAAAATACTCTGTGGCAATTTCGTAAGTTTTTTACTAGAGTCATTTCTGGCAACCTCTTTCTTCAAGAAATAATAATTCCCCCCCCCCTCCCCCTTTTCCCCTTTTACACTAGGTTCCTCTTATCATTTACAATTTATACATCTTTCATTATAGTCTGTCTCTAGTTCTCTTTTTGTCTTTCTACCTCACTCTATGTCTCTCTCTGTCTCTCTATCTCTCTGTCTCTCTCTCTCTCTCTCTCTCTCTCTCTCTCTCTCTCTCTCTCTCTCTCTCTCTCTCTCTCTCTCTCTTCGTCTTGCTCACTCTCTCCCAATTTTTTTCTTAACCGTGAAAAAATGTATAAGATGATTGAGTGAGCCTTTCAGACAATCCGATCCGTCAAACTCTCTTTATCCTTCTCCCCCCCCCCCCCTCCCAAATTCCTTTCCCACTTCTTAACCACTAAATGCTGTACCTTATTAGGCTTAAGAACAAATACATAGAATATGGTGATTATAATCTTAAAGAATGGTGCAGTTTGGTGAGTATAATCATAGAGAATGGTGTAGTTTGGTGAGTATAATCATAGAGAATGGTGCAGTTTGGTGAGTATAATCATAGAAAATGGTGTAGTTTGGTGCATAAAATCATAGAGAATGGTGCAGTTTGATGAGTATAATCACAGAGAATGGTGCAGTTTGGTGAGTATAATCACAGAGAATGGTGAAGTTTGGTGCATATAGCCATAGGGAATGGTGTAGTTTGGTGCATATAGCCATAGGGAATGGTGTAGTTTGGTGCATATAGCCATAGGGAATGGTGTAGTTTAGTGCATATAGCCATAGGGAATGGTGTAGTTTGGTGCATATAGCCATAGGGAATAGTGCAGTTTGGTGCATATACCCATAGGGAATGGTGTAGTTTGGTGCATAAAATCATAGAGAATGGTGCAGTTTGGTGAGTATAATCATAGAGAATGGTGCAGTTTGGTGAGTATAATCATAGACAATGGTGCAGTTTGGTGAGTATAATCATAGAAAATGGTGTAGTTTGGTGCATAAAATCATAGAGAATGGTGCAGTTTGATGAGTATAATCACAGAGAATGGTGCAGTTTGGTGAGTATAATCACAGAGATTGGTGAAGTTTGGTGCATATAGCCATAGGGAATGGTGTAGTTTGGTGCATATAGCCATAGGGAATAGTGTAGTTTAGTGCATATAGCCATAGGGAATGGTGTAGTTTGGTGCATATAGCCATAGGGAATAGTGCAGTTTGGTGCATATACCCATAGGGAATGGTGTAGTTTGGTGCATATGGCCATAGGGAATAGTGTAGTTTAGTGCATATAGCCATAGGGAATGGTGTAGTTTGGTGCATATAGCCATAGGGAATAGTGCAGTTTGGTGCATATACCCATAGGGAATGGTGTAGTTTGGTGCATATGGCCATAGGGAATGGTGTAGTTTGGTGCATATAGCCATAGGAATGGTGTAGTTTGGTGCATATAGCCATAGGAATGGTGTAGTTTGTTGCATATAGCCATAGGGAATGGTGCAGTTTGGTGCATAAAGCCATAGGGAATGGTGTAGTTTGGTGCATAAAGCCATAGGGAATGGTGTAGTTTGGTGCAGGTAGCCATACATAATGTTGTAGTTTGGTGCATATAATCTTAGAGAATGGTATAGTTGAGTGCATAAAATCATAGACAATGGTGTAGTTTAATGAGTATAATCATAGAGAATGGTGCAGTTTGGTGAGTATAATCATAGACAATGGTGCAGTTTGGTGAGTATAATCATAGAAAATGGTGTAGTTTGGTGCATAAAATCATAGAGAATGGTGCAGTTTGATGAGTATAATCACAGAGAATGGTGCAGTTTGGTGAGTATAATCACAGAGATTGGTGAAGTTTGGTGCATATAGCCATAGGGAATGGTGTAGTTTGGTGCATATAGCCATAGGGAATAGTGTAGTTTAGTGCATATAGCCATAGGGAATGGTGTAGTTTGGTGCATATAGCCATAGGGAATAGTGCAGTTTGGTGCATATACCCATAGGGAATGGTGTAGTTTGGTGCATATGGCCATAGGGAATGGTGTAGTTTGGTGCATATAGCCATAGGAATGGTGTAGTTTGGTGCATATAGCCATAGGGAATAGTGTAGTTTAGTGCATATAGCCATAGGGAATGGTGTAGTTTGGTGCATATAGCCATAGGGAATAGTGCAGTTTGGTGCATATACCCATAGGGAATGGTGTAGTTTGGTGCATATGGCCATAGGGAATGGTGTAGTTTGGTGCATATAGCCATAGGAATGGTGTAGTTTGGTGCATATAGCCATAGGAATGGTGTAGTTTGTTGCATATAGCCATAGGGAATGGTGCAGTTTGGTGCATAAAGCCATAGGGAATGGTGTAGTTTGGTGCATAAAGCCATAGGGAATGGTGTAGTTTGGTGCAGGTAGCCATACATAATGTTGTAGTTTGGTGCATATAATCTTAGAGAATGGTATAGTTGAGTGCATAAAATCATAGACAATGGTGTAGTTTAATGAGTATAATCATAGAGAATGGTGTGGTTTAGTGCGTATAATCATAGAGAACGGTGTGGTTTAGTGCATATAATCATAGAGAATAGTGTAGTTTAGCGCATATAATCGTAGAGAATGGTGTAGTTTAGTGCGTATAATCACAGAGAATGGTGTATTTTGGTGTACATAGTCATAGATAATGGTGTTGTTTGGTGTATATAATCATAGAGAACGGTGTAGTTTGGTGCATATAATCTTAGAGAATGGTTTAGTTTTATCGCTCGTAGGCTAATTCACATCCTTCTCCACTTTGTTTTCGTTGTTTCAAGCTTAATATTCTTTCTCCCTTTTTTGTAAAAGCTCTTTACTGGAATATCATAGCTTGTCTTGCCGATATTTATCTGCTCGTGTCAGCTTGGTTTGAGTTTTTTCATAAAGTTTATAACGTATCCTGGGGCATAAATACTCGTTTGACTCTGTTTCTCATTTAATCTCTGAAGAAAATATCCAAAAGTCTTTATAACTATTTTATTTCTGTAGAATACCTGGGGTTTTTTTTCTTCTGCTTACTATGATTGAAGGGTTCAGGTTTCATAAGCCTACTCAAAGATTAAGATGAGGTTTATATGGAACTGAGTGTAATAAACTTATCTCTTCGTAAGCTTAGTGATCCAACCCTGGGTCGATTTTTTTCTCACTTTTAATCCCTCTTACATCATCTTACATAGATGTATTTATAGCTTAGAGTTTATTTCTTTCATGTTGCTTCTTATCAGTTTGATGTATACAACACTGATTCCCAACTCACTGCCTTGTCTGGACGGTAGACTATCTTCATAAAAAGCTTTTTGTTTTTATCGGCAAACCTATCAATGTCATCATGAAATCCTGACTAAGTAACCATTCTATCGCCAGTGGAACCTTATCTTTTACAGTCTGCCAATCACCAGTCATGATTCTCTTAAGGAGAATATCCAAAAGTGTGGATGGAAGTAGAAATTTATCTTTATTAACATGAAGTTTTTCTCTCTATCTACCTCTCCTCCTACACTGCCATTATAAATTTTTTGTAAACGTTCTCTATTCATTCATTAATATTGGCTTTAATTAAATTTTGAACAATGGCTTTAAGGATCAGAATGTTAAGTGTAAATTAATTTTATCAAGTTACCTCTTGAAATGTACAAAGAAAAACGATGAAAACAACTCTGAAAGAGGCAGATTCGTAGGATTGAAAGTCTTTTCAGTTTTACTGCGCCAAAGTCCGCTTGTTCCTTCATTGCTATCGGTTCTGCTAGACCCATCAACATGGTTAATAATGATTTTCAAGAAAACTTTGCTCGAATGACCAATTTGGTTATTTGCACAGTAGTTCTGACACAGCAGGAGTATTAGAAAACCTTAAATTATAGCAGAAAAATTTTTGCTACGAAAAAATAACCCACTGTGGAAAATAACTGATTTAAAAATCACCTAGTGTGAAACTGAAGGCTTCAACATAGATGCACTGTGAAATGAACATTTTCATAAAGACGTCCTGTGAATAACTGTTAAACGAACATCCTTTTATAAACGCTATAGATCATGCTATGAAATAAAACGTTCTCATAAAAACCTACTGTGAACTTACATGACAGCCTGCTGTCAAATAACAGAACTGAGAAAACAACATGTTTCGAGCCAAAGATTTTTTTTAATCCTAGGTCGATTAAGATAGGAAACCCCACAAGTACTGAGAAGCTGGGCTGCTCATTTGGCACGAACTTTAGAAATATGAGCAACTTGGGATGAACTTGACCTGATCAATATCAAGGTTGGAGGTCCGATCTTTAGGCTATGAGAAAAAAAAGAGTATTCTCCCTTCTCTAGAGTTGCTCAAAACCGTGGCTAAACAAAGGCTAAAGCAGGATTTAGTAATCTTAGCTGAGCTTCTGCGCAATGGAATGTAAAGAACTGTCTCTTAAATCGACTTCATTTTAGTTAAGATCAATACATAAATTCCAAACAGTTATATAAAAAGCAGTAGTTGCAGCTAATAGCGATTTGATGTTACAAAATTCCTATGATTTCAAATTTGACGAGAGTGATTTTTAGTCAGATCAGCTTTTATATATGCAGCATAATTCTCTTTGAAACCTCATTTCCTGAAGTCACAAATCTACAGCTCATGTCCACGGAAACACAACGGGGTCAAACCGGGCACCAGGGCCGAAAGGCCTTGATTTTGGATGATTTTTCATATCATAACCAGTCAAGTTCAAATATTTGAGTAGACGGACTTAATAGCCTGTATTCTGAGGGGCATGTCTGTGAATGCATTACGCAATGTCGATTGATAATAAAATAAGAAAGAGTGGGAGACAGAATAAGAGATAGAGAGAGAGAGAGGGGGGTGAGGAGAGGTTATTTGGGATAGAGATGGAGTGTCAACAGGAAGACAGCTTGGAAGACAGAAGGACAAACAGTTTCAGAGACAAAAATTGAGTCCAGCAAATAAAGGATCAGGTACACAGAAACTCGATTAGCAGAAACCACAGGAAGTTGGACAGACTTAGAGAGACAGAGAGAGAGAGAGAGAGAGAGAGAGAGAGAGAGAGAGACAAAGAGTCTGACATGAGGGGAAAGAGGGAGAGGGAGAGAGGTATGGATAATATGATGGAGGGAAAGGTGAGCTCAGAAACGGAGATTTCCTGTGTGTTAGATTCTAAGATCAGTGATTGTGACTAAAGTAAGCATCCGTGTAATAAATGAATTGAGTCAATCAGCAACTCAAGAACAGAGCAGACAAGTGCAGCTTTCACTCCAAGCAAATGAAAACTTAGAACCCAGCTTGATGAAAATTTACGAAGATCTGTACAAGTTGTGTGCAATTAAAAACATATTAGATTATAATTGTTTTCTTTTTAATTACAATGAGAATTTCTTTTACTGCTCAACGCATCCGAAAAGATATATCAAATTCATATATATTTGATCACCATTTCCTGAAAACAGAATTTTTTTCTGATAACGGGCTGTTTGGTGGAATCTCTGTTTGGAGACCTCGGCATCACAAATTTTCATTTCGTTTTAATCAGTTAGCCTTATTTATGTTTTTATATAGAAGATAAGGCGGGGTCAACTATATGCCACAAAATTCCGCTATATTGAGCTTCAGCTGAGCTGAGATATGTGGGGGAAACCTGTGATGGGCTAGTGTTAGCTTTGAAAGAGAGAAGTTTGAATAGGGAAAAATAATTAATTTTGTAAGATCCAAATCTATTTTACGGATTTTTTTTGAAGAGTTCATTATCATGTAGGTTTAGGTAACTGCACGGTTAAGAATTCCCTCAAGGCAGTGCACTTTTATGAATTAGTGCACCCTAATAAGCGTTTTTTGTTTCCTTTCTTCCGATTTTAGTTTTTTTTTTTCAAATAATTATATCATAGACATTAATGTTACGTCATTCATGCTGACCTTGAAAGATCATCTATAGGAAGTGGTCATCAAATAAATGTTCTTGTTTGAAGAGGATTAAAAAAATACCTGTGGCAGACAAAAGATATTGTGAATATCTTTCTGGCCATGACGGATTATGAAATAAGCCTGCCGTGAGAAATTCATTTCTATTCAAGAATTCTGCATATTTCCCTTTCTGTTTTTGGAAGGTTTCAAATAATGGGAAATAAGCCAATTCTGTGCTTTACTGATCTATTTAAAGATCTTTCTAAATCCCCTTTAGAACGCTATGAATTCCTTCAAAAAGAATCTAAATACGAATTACCTTGTAAAAATTCATGGCCATTTGCCGAGGCTTCCTAAAGCACAAGCCAATTCACCGAAGTGAAAAAACTTTTGCAGTAAGTGTAAAAAGTAGAGTGAGGTATATAATTTAACTATTTGGCAGAGTTGGGACTTTTAAGATATTTTGTTGTGTAGACCTGTAGGCTGAATTATAAGAGCGTTCAGAGTACAATTCTGTCCTAACTATGCCCATAGATCACTATAACTGACCTGCAAAAATTTGTTCATTCAAGACTTGGCCTGTGTATTAAGAAGCCTCAATATGTGCTCATTTTATTAACCTACGTGATGATGGATTTTTAAATAGATTTACTAAATGAGCTAATTATTCATATTTCCATAGATCAACTGAAGAAATTTTATTACCTTGAGAAAAAGGTAAGGTTAAGTCTGACAAATTATTTAAACATTTACCAAAACTGCTAAGGGCCAGTTCGCCTGTGGTGCTATGTTTTAGTCCCACAACAGTTATCGTTTTATATTTTCCTTGCATTTATTCATTACCTCAATAACTGTTTCACTTCTTCATTTCTGACGGGTTTTTTTTTTCTAGGTTTAACCAGCAATAAGACTTCCGTTCTATTCGTTGACTTGCTTTGCATAAGCATCAATCAGAGTATTTTTACCACTACCTTCCTGTATTTTCTTGTTTATTCCAATCATTTCTATTTTCCTCTTGAAATCAACTTTCTGCTAGGAACTAATTTGTTTTTTTTTCCTCCTTTGTATCTTGACAACACACCGTCGTCTTCCAAGTTCTCGGCCTCCGAAAACGTCCACGGGTCATCCATCTTGACCCAGACGTCACTCACTGACCAGATAGTCTTTCTCACACGAAATAGCTCACAAAAATAGCTTTTGCTTCTTCTTGAAATCATTCGTATTCTCTCTCTCTCTCTCTCTCTCTCTCTCTCTCTCTCTCTCTCTCTCTCTCTCTCTCTCTCTCTCTCTCTCTCTCTCTCTCTCTCTCTCTCTATCTCTATCTCTCTCTTTTTCTCTCTCTCTCTCTTTCTTTATATATCTGTCTATCTATCTCTATCTTTCTCTCGCTATTTTCCTCTCTCTCTTTCTCTCTCTCTCTTTCTTTCTATCTCTCTCTTTCTATATATATATATATATATATATATATATATATATATATATATATCGTTCTCTCTCTCTCTCTCTCTTTCTCTCTTTTAGGTGAGGATTCAAGAAGTCTTGGGTCCAGATATGATTCAATAAAGATAAACCTCTGCTACTTAGTGCATATGGTTTTATTTTTTTTTTTTTTTTTTTTTTTTTTTTTTTTGGGGGGGGGGGGGGGGGGGGTTTTTTTTAAATATATATAGTCACCATGCATAGTTATATATTTCTGCCACCTCTCTTTGACCTTTCAAAATGCTATCTATCTATCTAAACATCAATATTTATATATATATCTGTCTTTCAGTCTATCTATCTACCTACGAGTATTTGCACATCTATCTATCTATCTGTCTCTGAGAGCGGAGGACAAAAGACACCCTCGTCTATAACTATCTGTTTCTTTCCCTATCTCTCTATATATCAGTCTATTTATCTTTCAAATTTCTCCTTCTCTCTCTCTCTCATTCTCTCACTACCTCTCTCTATTTTTCCTTCTCTTTTTTCTTTCCCTCTCTCTTATTTTTTTCTCTATCTCTCTCTCTCTCTGTTTTTCTTGCCCTACAGCTGTTTATTTTTTTAATGTGACAATCTATATTTTTTATTTAATCTCCTTATTTCTGACTCTCTGTGTGTCTGTATAGCACTCTCTCTGCCTCTCTCTCTCCTTTATTTCTCAAGAAATTTCCGTCTTTGTCCCTCTCCCTCTCTATTCAGTTCAATAAATCTCGATCTTGCCCTCCCCTCCTCTCAATAAACTAAAAACTCTCTTAGTGCTCAATAAAATAAACAGCGCCCGGTAGAGTTATGAATGTGATCCTGGAGATGGCGTGTTGAGTATTAAATACCTTTGTGCCCAGATATGCACTTCCACTATGTTTGGCCAGTCTTTGATTTTTCAATCGAGTGTTCAGAGGTGGGGCGTTCACAATACCGCTCAGTGTGTCTAGACTTTCATTATTGAGTAATAGCGCCTCGTGTAGAGACTTCATTGTTGAGTAATAGCGCCTCGGGTGTCTAGACTTTCATTATTGAGAAATAGCGCCTCGGGTGTCTAGACTTTCATATTTGAGTAATAGCTCTCCATGTGTCTAGACTTCATTGTTGAGAAATAGCGCCTCGGGTGTCTAGACTTTCATTGTTTAGCAGTAGTGCCTCGTGTGTCCAGACTTTCATTGTTTAGCAATAGCGCCTCATGTGTCTAGACTTTCATCGTTTAGCAATAGTGCCTCGTGTGTCCAGACTTTCATTGTTTAGCAATAGTGCTTCCTGTGTCTAGACTTTTATTGTTTAGCAATAGCGCCTCGTGTGTCTAGACTTTCATTGTTTAGCAGTAGTGCCTCGTGTGTCCAGACTTTCATTGTTTAGCAATAGCGCCCTGTGTGTTTAGACTCTTATTGTTGAGCAATAGTGCCTCGTGTGCTAGACTTTCATTGTTGAGCAATAGTGCCTCGCTTGTCTAGACTTTAACTGTTTAGCAATAGCGCGCGGTGTGTCTAGACTTGCATTGTTTAGCAAAAGCGCCTCGTATGTCTAGACTTGCATTGTTGAGCTATAATGCCGCTTGTATCTCGAGGTGGAGTGTTGAACACTAACGTCCGGTTCGCCCAGATTTTGTATGTTGGGCACCAAAGTCCTGTGACCCTTGAGAGGTGGTGTATTGATGATTTGCGTCCTGTATGTCTAGAGTTGGAGCGTTGAACACTAGTGCCTCGTATGTCCAGAGGCGCAATGTTGAAGACTAGAGTCCTATGTGTCCATAGTTTGAGAGTTGAGTTCTCACGCTCTAAAGATTGCGACTTGTAAACTCCCTGTACTGGACAATCAATATAACTTTTTTCAGTTATTTAGAGATTATCTCTGTGTTATCTTTGAGATACAATTAAGCTTGTTTTATATGCATCAAAATTGTTTAAGATATTGCATTGTTAATATGAAATTAATATTTTTTTAAGTTCCGTTTGTGTACATACCCTTCACGATAAGGCCGATATTTAAAAAAAGATAGCATTTGTCTTTTATATCAACGATGTCCATTTCAAGCTCAGATGAAAAGTGTTTCAAAGATATCTATTTTTATGCAGTTTTCTTGCACTTTACTCAACTCTAAGAACTTTTGGATGAAGCAGTGTGTCACACAATGATTAATTATTAAAGTTCCCATGGTAACCATTATATAATAATAGGGCATATTACTTTGATGGCACTTATTGGAATTACTCGACTCAAGTCTTAAATAAAGAAAAAAAAGACTAAAATTTTGATGCATATCACTCTATGCAACTAGGTTACGCTCCGATACTCGTTTTGTTGTGCTTTTAAAGAGTTATAGGATATAGAGAAGAGAGCATAAAGGTACAGAAATTGATGAAAGAAAGCTGTATAGTTGGGGGACATAATAACTAAATTTGGGATTATAGAAATTAAAGAAAGAAAACTTTAGGATAAAAATCGTTTAAATTAAAGTGAAGAAAAGAGTATGAAAATATTTTTTAATAGGAGATAAAGAGAAAGAATGCAGGGAAGAAAATCAAAGAATAGCAGGAAAAAGAGAGAAAGCTTGTCGGATAAGCAAAAAGCTTTAAAAATAGAGAGAATATTATATACAAAACGGTACAGAAAAATAGAAAGAGGGGAAAGGAGTAAGGGAGGGGTCGTGAGAGAGGAATACCAAAGATATAAAAACCAAAAGTTACACAAAATAACTGGTAAAGAAATACAGCGAAAGATGAACAAGACTTTTCAAGATCTTAGGCCTAGTTCTCGTTATTTTGGTTACAGCTGATTATCTCTCAATTTCTCTCATCAGGCTGGAACCAGATGTTCATCAAGTCAAGTTAAAAATCGATCAAACCGGAGTGGGAAGTGCAGTATAGAGAGATAAAGAAACTGATGAGTTTTTTTATAAGAAATATTTCCTTGCACACAAAAACATACTCACCTATAGTTAAACTTATATTTAATTATGATTATGAATGAAATAAATATACAACTACATTAAGTTACAGAGAGGCTTATACATAAAAACGTACATGCATTTACATTACTAGAGATTTAATACAATTTTTTTTAAATTCACAAACAGGCCTATCCATTGATGCAAAACAGAAATTTTAACGCAAAGTTCCCTTAGCACAAGCACGGAGGAGATGACAAACACATATTCATTTATAAATATAAATATAAAAAGTATACAACCATATCAATTTATCAACGCTGTCTAAACATAAACACGGAGGAGTTGACCAACACTACACACGGCGAGCCAAATGAGCATCAAGCGGAATTATTTAGCCAGTAACATTATAACCATGTGAGGGAGGATAAGGCCAACTTTTTTTCTTTTCTTTTTGGTGCAAAAACAAGGTGAAAAGAGGATGAAAAAAAAAACACTGAAATAGGAAAAAAGAAAAGGTTGAAATGAAAGGCAATTGTTGCAACTAATGGAGGATTAGATGACTTATTTCCGTTCACAAATGAGCTTTTCCCAATTTTTTTCCACATGGCCATATCAGTTGATAATTCTAAAGCTTTTGGGCATTACTTTTGGGTTCACAGAATAGACGTAACTTGTTTATGGTCTCATCAGTTTGTCGCAGTGTTGTTTTAAGAAACTTTTATAATGACATAATAGTTACGCTATTGGGTACGTAATCACGGTTCTAAGGAAAAGTGAGTATTTGATGAATAGCATGCATGTTGATGATTTTAGTTTTAAGAGAAATAATGTGTGGTGTTGAAAACTAATTGTGTCGATAAATTGTTTTTCAGTAAAATAGGGTGTGGGTGTTGAAATGCTTGTATGTTTTTATAGTATGTTTCCAAGAAATAGGATTCGGTTTTAAAACCTTTTCTGTTTGATATGTATCTAAGAAATAGGTTGTAATGTTAAAAGCCTGAAAAAAATTTTTTTCAGGTTCAGCCTGTTCATTTAATGATGCTTTAACCTGAAATGAAATGAATCCTCATTCATGTGGAGTTCGTGATCAGATTGCAAGGTAATCATACAGCCAGAGTCTAAAGAACGAACGAGTACTGTATTTCAGCAGGACATAGAGCTTAAATTTCTACAGTAAAATAAAACGTCTAAAAGGAACTAGGCACACAACTTTATAATTACGGGACAAAAAAGATATAACAAAACTAGTATTAATTTAACATTTAAACGTTTTACTTGATAAGTTTCGTCAGTATTATATTATTATTTCAGTTCTACTGACGAAGCTTCCAAAGTGATATATTTCAATGTTGAAATGATAATAGTTTTGTTATATCTTTTTTTTGTCCCGAAATTATGAAGTCGTGTGGGTATTTCCTTTTAGACCTTGTATTATACTATACCTTGGATCCTTTATAATTACCAAGTTATCCTCCAAGTATGGTGTTTTTGCTCTCTATTTGGATTTACTACTATTTCTACAGTAAATAAACTTTACAGTCCGTAGGCCTAAATGAGACACCAGCTGATGCAGATATGTATAACACTTTAGTTGAAAGACTAGAGCCACCTTTGTACAGATGTGACTGCTATCTTGTTTCGATTTTATCTTTCCCTGAATAACTTGTTGCAGCTGAACGATACAGCATGTTTTTTATTTGTTTTGTTTTAGTTTTTTGGTTCTTTTTTTGTTGTTGTTTCGTTTTCTTTTCTTTTCTTTATTTTTGTAATTAGAGAAAGGATTCTTTGCAACTTAGCTGCCCAGTAAACGTAGCTTCCTTCTTCAAGCCTGTAAACTAGAATGAAGAATTACTCGCAGATCTTGAAATTATAAGCACACAATTGCACTCATTTGAAGCAGTGTTCCATTCCATATCTGCTGGGATGTTTAGTTCAAATAGATTTAATTTTTTATAGGTTCGAAAGCTCAATCTAATTTCTTTAAAAAAAATTAAAATTCTTGAAAAGCAAACTCAGTATTAGATCATCGCAAACTCAAATCAATAGCTAGCCAGTCAAAACTTTGTCAACGTGTACGTTAGGAAGGAAGAGGAAATCGATCCAACAAACATCAAGATGGCTAGATTCGAGGAAGGACGTTATAACCTAACATGAAGCTGAGATCAATGGGAAATTACGCAGGCAAGCTGACGAACTAAACAAGACATATTGGAAGAAGATGCAGTAAAATTAACCTCTTGAAATAATAAACAGGTGAGATCAAATTGTAGCATAACCTGAAGTTTATTGAAAAATCCACAAAGAATAGTCGCCCCTTTTAATATCAGAGAGACAGCGCACCTTCTATGACACTAAAAAGAGCAAAAAAGTGTCCAAAGGTCACTTTCTGCCACTTTCTAGTGTCCAGATCGGCTGACCATCAGCCCAAATTCGCCCCAGGTTTACTGAGATCCCGTACTGGTCAGCCTCTGAGCTTCCCATGACGGATTCGATTTGCTCTATTTTTTTTTTTTTTAAGTAAAAGAGACAACGATAAGCTTTTTCTTAATTTGTTCTAGCTAGATACCCCGAGTGACTTCTTGATGGGTCTAGCAGTGGTGTAGTGTGTCTATGGCTGACCGGATAAAAACGAGCCTCTCTTCTGGAGAGCAGCACGGATAATCAGCCGGTGGCTCCCTGTGTAAGACGCTGAGATAGATTCAGAACTACTAGCAACCAACGCCAGAGCGGTGGGATTCCTGGGTTTCTTTCTTTTTTTTTTTTTTTTTAAACAAAATCTGGGGTGAAACTTGAGCTTCAGGTAGATAATGGTTTATTCTTAAAGGAATATTACTTAAAGAAGTTCGTCCTATTTTAGGTATCTTCTGTATCGGCAAAATGAATAATGCTGTTACTTAAAAAAAATATTATATAACTAAATAGAATTTGCTTTAAATAAAGAGGTTTATCTATCTCGTATTAATCTTTGCTCAGGCTAGCTTCGATGGAAAGTATAAATTTCAAAAGCCAAACTTTTTCTTTGTGTAATTTCGGGTTTGTTTGACATTTTTTTGCTTTTTTTAGTTAAAAGAAATATAATGAATATTTGCATTATACCAAGTCGTGCTTCTTTTGTAAAGAAGCTCTTCTAGGGATGGGTATTTCCTACCTTTGAAGAGAAACCTAAAAAACCTTCTCATTATCAAAACAAAATTTAAACTCGAGCAAACTAGATCGAAAAAATGATAACAGCTTGTTCTTGCTATGCTTATAAATCCTCAGTGAAAGTCTCAAACTCGCCAGCTCCCTGGCGGTGTTTACTGTTTAGCTTGTAGCAGGCTCAGCAATTTCCTTAGTCTTGAGGCTGAATATCTTGAATTTCCCTGATATTCCGTCCGGGCTGCTTTGAAGATGCTCATTCCTTTAATCTTATGCATATGATAAAAAACAAAAAGCGAGTCTCCCAATTTCTTCTCTCGGCTAAGTCAATTTATGCTCCGGAAAAAAGAAAAACTGGCGGCGATAAAGTAATTTTTTTAAAAGATGACACAGACATAAACGAAAAGATAGACTTGCACACAGCTGTAAGGCAGATACAGAGAAAGAGAGAGAGAGAGAGAGAGAGAGAGAGAGAGAGAGAGAGAGAGAGAGAGAGAGAGAGAGACAGAGAGAGAGAGAGACAGAGACAGAGAGAGAGAGACAGAGACAGAGAAAGAGAGAGAGAGAGAGAGAGACAGAGACAGAGACAGACAGACAGAGAGACAGAGACAGACAGACAGTGAGGAGATAGGGGGAATCATTCCACAGTGTTAGCTGTCATTCTGTGGAGATATTGCTCGAGTTTTGTCTGTCCATTGTGACGCTAACTGATACGGTCACTTGGTCAATCTTGTGTCTGCCCGGATCGGTGGAATGGTATTGATGATAGAAAAATTCAATCCTTTTACCATACATTACGAAAAGGCGGTGAAAATAGAACAGAGGTAGTAGGAAAATACTGTTCATTAATCCGTGAAACATCTTTACGTTGACAGCAAACCAGCGGCCGATGCCGCACGGCGAAACTGAAAATGAGGTCAGTCTTTTTTTTTAGGGTGGAGAGGGGGAGGGGGGGGGGGGGGGCGACAGTAAGCCTTCAAATTTTAACTATGGATAACTGAACACCAAGGCTCAGGCATCAGTTTTTACTACTGAGCGTCTGAAATAATTTATTCTCCTAGGCCTTTGTCAGCTCAGCTAATTATTTCTTTTTCTAGCCTGTATAAGGGTTTTTCTCAGCGCTTATTTCCTTGTATTTCTCCATCTCGAGTCTTTTTTTCTGTTATAATTTATTCTTATATGTTTGTTTTTGCAGCATTTTCTAGCTCAGAGCTTGCTAACATACACCCTTTCCCTCCTGCTCTTTCTCCATCTTCTTTGTCGCTTTTATCATGAAAAAAAAAACTGATCTTGTAAAATATCTTGCAACAGAAAAGTCTCCGAACTATACTTATACCGTCCTACTGGTATAGATCTCTGTGCAATGGGATAAAAACTCCAGTGCTGTTATCCTCTATGCATATCGTTAAATATAGCTCTAAAAGAAGGTAAACTAGTGAAATGTCAGGCCTAGGACCAGGTCCAGCTGGGATACAACTAGGGCAGTTTACTCCGCTGTCTTTTCTGCTCCTTGGTCCACGCTGACCCCTAAATTCCTCGGACGCCAGTTGGGATAATGGAAAGGGAGGTAATGCCCATATTTAAAAGAAATTAACATGATAATGGGAAAGAAAACGACAGAGCATTGAACTTAGTATGACGCCTAAACAGCTCCTTGTTCTGTTTGTTTTTCTTTTGTTTTGTTTTGTTTTGTTTTTTTTTTGTTTTTTTTTTGTTTGTTTGTTGTTTTTTTTTTGTTTTTTTTTTTTTTGGAGGGGG
This sequence comes from Elysia crispata, assembly GCA_033675545.1. Lineage (NCBI taxonomy): Eukaryota > Metazoa > Mollusca > Gastropoda > Plakobranchidae > Elysia > Elysia crispata. The sequence goes on along the minus strand of JAWDGP010004286.1, from coordinate 43,401 downwards.
GGGGGGGGGGGAAGGGGGGTGTTGCTGTTTTTGTTTTTTGTTTGTTTTGCTTTATTTTGCAATGCACCATCTTAGACTGTATCTCATGAACAATCATCAAAATGTGTAATGAATCTAAGCTTAATATATTAAAGCGTTGTGAATTATTTAGAAAATCATCAACCTTTAAGAGATGGAAAGGTTTGATCGTGCGAGTTTCACAAGAAGCGTTGAGAACGATGGGTTCAACAGCTAAAACTTTATCGCATCTCGTACTCGCCTCAACACGGCTACTCACATGATAAGTTGTTCAAGTTAGTTATCTCAAAGCTGTAGAATGTATTTGATTTGTTTTAGTTATTTATCTCAAAGCTATAGAATGTATTTAAGTTGTTATAGTTATTTATCTGAAAATTATAGAATGTATAAACAATTTGAGTTGTAATAGTTTGTTGGGTTTTTTTTTTTTTTCAAACAATAGAAAAAATTTTAAGTTGTTAAAGTTATTTATCTCAAAACTAGAGAATTTATTAAAGTTATTTTAGTTATTTATCTCAGAGCTATAGAATTTATTTAGGTTGTTAAATTGTTTATTTGAAAACTAAAGGGTGTATTTGAATTGTTATAGTTATTAATTTAAAAAAATAGAAATTATTCAAGTTGTTAAAGTTATTCATCTCAAAAACTACAGAATTTATTTAAGTTGTTATAGTCATTTATCTGAAAACTAGAAATTGTTGAAGTTGTTGCAGTTATTTATCGCAAAGCTGTAGAATTTATTTGAGTTGTTACAGATATTTATTTGAAAATCATATAATTTATAAAAGTTGTTATAGTTATCTTCTGAGAACTTGAGATTTTGAAATTGAAAGTTGCTGTGAATCGAATTGTCCTAGTTTTCCTTGAAGATCTACGTTTACAG